>JASSUY010007673.1:0-12680 GCA_032466535.1 Forpus xanthops
CCTGTCCATCAGTTCCGTAGCCCCATCATAGAAGGCCACCAGATTGGTCAGGCAGGATTTCCCCTTAGTGAAGTCATGCTGGTTGTCACCAAGAACCTTGTTGTTTTTCATGTGCCTCAGCATGGTTTCTAGGACAATCCGCTCCAAGATTTTGCCAGGAACAGAGATGAGACTGACCCTGGGTCATCCATTTTCCCCTTCTTGAAAATGGGGGTTATATTTCTCTTTTTCCAGTCATTGGGAATTTCATCTGACAGCCATGATTTTTTAAATATGATGGACAGTGGCTTAGCAAGTTCATTTTCCAGCTCCTTCAGGACCCACGGATGGATCATTTATGCTGTTCCACAATCATAAGATTTGCTTAGTTACAATTTAAAGTACTGATTGCATTTATTAATATATTTTACTGCAAAAGTCTGGAAAGATTACTATTCTAAAATCTGTGTAGTGTTTTCCCTCCCTGGATGCAGTGATCTGGCTGTGCAACATGGAGTTGGTGGTATAGTCTGTTTTTTTTTAATTTACTGTAAGAGCATGCCTACAGAAGCATGTGCATCAAATTCTTTTTCAGCTTTCTGTTTGCTCTTGAGATTAAATTTCAGCATGTTTTTCTTAGCTGTGCACACTTAAAATTAAATGCTTCCCTCTAATTTTTAGGCAGGTGTGTAAGAAATTAGTATAACAAAACTTAGTGCAAAGCCTTACAGAAGATGAAACAGAATTTACAGCATCTCCAGGTAATTTGTCTTCACCTACTCACTCATTCCCTTGTAGATTGCATCCACTCTTGATTTTAACACACACTCTCACACCCACATATTTACAAGTACCAAGACGTGTTAAGCGGTCTGGCCAAGATCACTTCTTTGCAATGTGGAAAACAAGGGATGCTGGCTATGAAGCCCTCATGTTTTCCTTAAGTTTCTTCATGATTAGCAATACTGTTGTTATGGAAAGTCTTGCTATAAGATTCTTTCTTTTTGGGCTAACAGAAAAAGAAATAGCATATTTTACAACCTTGTCCCCATCCTTATTGTCTTAAACTAAGAAAATGTTTTGGTCTTACTGAAGTACAAACTTTTGGGTTTAATAGAAGCAACACAATCTTTCATTTGCTCAACTGGGAGCGCCTGGCTAATAACATGCTTAGAAAATCAACTCTACCCCCTTTCTCCCTGTAGTACAGAACCTGACACAGACTTTCTTACTTGACTGCTTTCTGAAGACAGAGCTTCAAACAGTCCCTCAGGCCCAGCTATGCTATAGGACTTCCAATTCCCTCTAGAAAAAAGAGGGATGTATGAGCGGACTGCACATTATTACTTTGAAAAAGCTATCTAGGAAATAGGTAACTCTCACATATTCAGTAGACAATAATGGCACTGATCTTAAAAATATCATATGCACACAAAGCACAGTAGCTTCCCTTCAGTTGAGGCCTTAGACCCCTCCTGGGTCACAGACTTCATCCTACAAAATGGATGCTAGAATCTCTGTTGCTCTCCCTTCAAAACAGGGAAAAAAAGCCAACAACTTTAAGTAGTGAAAATTTTCACAGCATTCAAGGCCTATTCCACATAGTATCTAATATTAGATGGATTTCAGATTATAAATTTACTTCTACTTCTCCCCACAGGAAGGCTTTTATTTGCTTGTTTCTAAGTCTGAGGCAAGAAATATCTAGATCACAATATTAAACAGCGGTATTTGGCTGCTTCTGGCCAACAAAAGCACAAAGACTGTATTTCAGCTCTTCCAAATGAATGTAGGCCCTTCTAGGAATAAGATCATTGGACCTCATCAGCACCTGCTAATGCTGTTACTTACAGGGGATATTCAGAAATAATAACAGCTATCACCCTATTCTCTTTCAAGCTCAAACACTGCTTCCTCTCTATTTTCAAGTATGGCTGTGTGATACATACTCAAAATCATCAAAATGCCCACAGCTCCAAAAGACATGTTTACTTCAAATATGCTGAATTTATTCACTGCAATTAGTTTGGCTAATTTAGTTTATAAGATTATAAAGATTTAATCTGGGATGGGATTGCACGTAATAAATAGTTCTAATCAGAAAGTAAAAAAGGACATTAAAATACAAAGACCAAACAACTCACTATGGATTTTTCCTTTTGCATTTTTTTTTCCAAGTCTGAAGTTGATAGTAATTTCTACTGAGCCCAGGGAAAATGTTAATTCATGATAGGTAGATAACTACCCATTTATACGCTGAATCATCTCTCAGTCTTACCGAAGCAGTTCTTCAAACCCTATTAATGCCTTTGGAGCTTAAAAAAAGCAGATGAGAATGTTTTCACTACAAAAAGAAAAAAAGAAAAGGCTTTAATAGAAATGTTTAAGTATGCAATGACACTTGCCTTTTTTTTATTTCAATGGCAGTAGAGCTTTCTGTAGCTATGAAACTATAGTGGTTCATAACAAGTCAATAATCTAAGTTCCTAATACATCCAAATACAGAGGTAAACAATGAATAGCTTAAAAGAAATACCATGGAAGTTTGTTATTAAGATCCTTGATCTAGGGACATTGCATGATGAAATTCCTTTCTTCTTCTGTAACATCCATGCTTAAGAAAAACAGAAGTTTGTCTACTGTTTAATCTCATTTTATCACTCTGCTGGTATGCTAATCTGCCATCAAGATGTGGAAATCAGTGACTACAAATGTTAATTAAAACAAAATAATTCAGTTTTGATCCAAAGGAAGCCATGAAGTTTAGGGCTTGAATTTCCATAAGCATTCTGTGGAAAGGTCAAGATCAAACATGCATAAGTACAATACACAATTATATCATTTTTGAGTAGCTCTAGAGAAGTAGTGGAGAATTACCACTGTAAGATGACACACATTTCATATTAATGGAATCACTTGATATCTTGCTACCCTGTAGACCAAATCTGTTTTGTTACTTTATCTGAGTGACTTTAAACATCTGTCTTACAAAGATCAAATGTATGCAATTCTAGAACAAATCAGCTGCAGCATGATGATACTGCAGGACTATGCCAGGAAAGAATATGAAAGCACAAAGTGTTTTTATTTTACCTGCAAGGAAGCTACTGACTCATTTTCTACATATGCTTAATTTTTCCTGTCTTTAAACACTCATTTCACTCATTTGTCTCCACATATCTAAGATCATTATGGGGAAACTTATGAAAGAGAAATAACCTCTAATGCCATAAATCACAGACATACATGTTAGAACTCAGTCACCCTAAATTGTATGCCATTTTTGGTTCCTTAAAAGGCGTACCTTTTAGTTCAGTTTTATGGCTTATCTCTTTGGATGTTCTAAGTATATTCTATATTAAGAAATATATTTTATATTAATAAGAATGCGAAAGGAAAAGTGAGCAATAAAGTATTTCACGGTTTATTCTATCCAGAGTGAAGTAAAGAAAGGCACTTGAGCAACACAATGCAAAATTACGAGGCATTATTAGGAGGCAGATGTTAAAAGCTTATAAAAAAGGGTAGTGAAGAGTCTTCAGGGTTTTTTCTCCACTCAGTGCCTGTTCATGAACAAGAAAAGGCAGCAGAGTGCAGTTTGACTAAGAGGTCCTAAAGACAGCAAGGACTTTAAATAAAAGGCACACATGAATTCTTACTGAAGTGATGAATAAATTAGGATAAGGAAGAGTATAATTTTTTTTGCAAATATAAGTCACTGATAACAAAAATTAAAATGCTTCCTACCTAAATTCTTCCTGAAGCAAGCCTCAGCACTTTGTAATACTTTCCTGTCATAAAAGTAGTAAGTATTTACAATTTGCAGATGAGATCATACTTTAAAAACATTCACGTCAGTGAAATGGGGAGGGGGTTGTCAGGAGAAGGATTTGCAGTACAGTGCTATTGGTGCGAACAAAGCTGCCCCAATGTGCTCTGCCTCTCATTGGCCACTCCAGACCACTGGAACAATATTTGCTGGTTGCTATGTAGACAGAAGTCATTGCCAATTCATCCTATTAACAAGACTGAACCTGGTTCTGGTTGATAAGAATGGTTATTGTCTGAATAAAAAATGTGTTGATAAAATACTCCCCACAGGTAAAACTTACAATTTTTATGGGCCTGAAGAATGTCAAACTCATGCCTTACAACCACTCATTTAACAGAAATTTTTATTTGAACATCTCTGTTAGTCTTGCCTTTCAGCAGATTTGAAGGAATGATTCCTCATGTTTTCCAAAGGGTACAAAGAATTTGTGGAGTATTTTAAACATTCCAACCCACGGTTTAAATTAGAATTCTCTATTTTACAATTTGTTATTTTTTTATTATTTTTAAAGTCAGCTGGAGCAGCTGTATGTCTGACAAGATGACTTTATGCATCTTGTGAACAACGACTGAGAGTTCTGACCTTTCAGTATTATATTTGGAAAGAAAAAACATTATACATTACATACAAGCCTAGTAGGCTAAAAGCATTGCTAAGAACTTAAGTGCTCAGATGTTAGGAAATGCCAAATCACAAACAACTACTCTTGAGAGAACTCTTTGAGCAGATAATGGTGTTTGCGAGAAGAAAGGATGGGATGTTTGTTACTGGGTTTCACCAACAATTGCTAATGGCACAGGTAGGGCAAGAGTAAAGATCAGAGGGTTTGAAAGGGATCCATTCTCTCTCCACTTGTTCTCAGCTTGATATCCATGCCCATTCCTGTTTCATCTCTTCCATAGCTTTGGCTTCAAACAACACTCAGACTTCTTTACTACACAATACTACCTAGTTTAAGAGAACTATTAATACACTGTGGCCTTTTTTATTTCCTTTCACATGAATACTTTATAAGCATCTTCAGATGTGAGATAAAAGGTGTTATCATTGCTTTGCAAATGAGATTACAAATATATTTTGAAACATACATACATACAAACATACAAATACAATTTGAGCTGTTTTTTCAGAGAATAGATAATGTTGTATGTATTTAAAGCAGCATTTCTATTAGTTTCAGTTGCAGCTAAAATGTTGATTTCAGTACCTCAAATAGCATGTTTAATTTTCAGTGTTCAACCAACATGTTTTCCATCTTGAGAACAAATTAGCTAAGAATCCTACAAAAAAAAAAATCCTTTCTTGATTGTATCCTTCATCTGATTAATAAGATTGGGATAGGGGAAATGTGATTACACAGCTAAGACTGTAAGGTACTATTTAAGTGCAACTTTGGTTTCTACAATACAAGTCCTTGACTTTAACTTCAGTAAGTCTTCATAATTTAAAGTATTTTTATGTTTCTTGGAACAAGCCAACAAGGTAAGTTCTATCATACAGCATCACAGAAAGGTACAGAACTCATCAGAACCTTCTAGTCTACCATGAGAACTCCTGACTTGCTAAACATCCAGCAATACAGCTGAACACTACTGTCCTCAGCCATCCTGGTCCCACTCCTTCTACATCTAAGCTTTTTGTCTAGACAGCCCTAATCTGTGTTCTTCAGATTTCTTATCACAAACCCAGTGTTATCTTGACCTTTCATTTAGTTCCCTTTGTACTCCACATCCTTCCGTCTATCCCTACTGAATTGCAGTTCCAGCCTCCTTATTCAAGCATTGTACCCTTCCCTCCTCCTCCAGTTCTCAACGGCTGATCAACTCCCAGTTTCTTCACAGCTCCCAGTGGCAACCTCTTTGATCAATCAGTTCTGATCCTAAGTGCACCATATGCTCCTGACCAAAGCTTTTCTTCATGCTATGTGTTGTTACATTATTGGAGAGCATATAAGTCTACCAGTCCATGATGGCTTTAGGCTGCTTGGACTGTGCTTCAGAGAAGAACACTGCCAGTATGAACATAATCTTTGCTTTAGGGCAAAATTCCTCAAAGATGGAACCATATATAAACCCAGGAAGAAATGCAGGTCGCAACTTGGCCAGGTCTGGGTGGATTTTCATGGGAGTGGCAAAAGGTACATCTCCAGCACAAAGGTTGCCCTATATCAAATTTCAAAATATGCCCTAAAGAAATGGCAAGATAATACATATACTACTGGGCAGCATGTTCTTTTAATTCAGGGAAACTGAACACCTAATTTTCTGCTCATTCCTCTCTTAAAATGAAAAAAATAAAAAATCCCACACCCTTAGCTGTCACAAAATCCTTCCCAGAACCTTTTAATTGGTTGGGACTTTTGAAGTTAAGGGATAATGCAACCATAATCAGCAGGTCTTCAAAGGATAGAAACAATTAAGGGAGGTGTGGATGCCCCCAAAGAAATAATTTATGATACGATGTCATTACAGTATCTAGCATCATGAATCAGAATGCACGCAGTACTAACATGACTGACGCCAATTCTTCCATGCTATCCATGGTGGAATTCCTGCATGGGACCAGCAGAAAGAAGGAATCCCACATTCCCTCCAATGACATCTTCTGTTGCAACATCCATCCTACTCCAGAAAGAGATGGGATCAGACTGCCTTGATGGAAGACAATAGTTGTGGGCCTGAGACTCAATTCCCCCCATCCCACTGGATCCTACCAATTCCTTTTTAAGTCATATGAATATTGAGATTGACTCACACAGGAAATACCACTCCCACAGTTCACATGGCAAATGCTATAGGAGTGACATTTCACAAGCATTATCAACTGAAGTGCACTTTATGAAATTGAAGTTATTTAATAGATAATAACAAATTGTGATAGTGTTGCCCCCATAAATAGAATGGTGGCCAACTCTTGAGCAAAAACATACTTCACTGTTCAAATTCCAGCAGCGTAACTTTTTCTGCACAACAAATAAGAGTTCTTTTAAAGGTCTGTAAGTAACCAAAATCCTTTCAAGGTTGAATTGAAATCCCTCCAACCATCGAGAGCCTTCCTCTTCCTCCCCTCCTGTGGCCCCCAGTGCTATATAGATGCATACAATGATCTCTCCACAAGGACTTAAAAAAAACCATTCAACTCACTTGCTACAACAAACAGGAGACACAGAAGATAATTGCAGGACCCATTACTGCCCTTTTCAGGATTTATTACTGACACAGACTGTGCCAAGAATCAGTTCTGTTAAGTGAAATACTGCAAATACGTTACTTCAGTGTTTGTCTTTATGGTGACACATTCACACTAGAGAGTCATGGATAGCATATGCTGTTCTCTAGTGTACATTCCAGGATACTATTGTTCACTAGTAATAAAGGTCCTTCCTCAAACAATGGTATTCCGTAGTTTTCCTCTCTCTGTCCAATTAAAGTATATTTTAAATAAATACAGAAAAAGTTAGACTTCAGACCACTTTTAAAATAAGCCTGTTCTCTAAGGTGACAATCTAATTCTAGAAAGCAGTGTGAAATCCAGCTAGTGTCTCTAAAAATATTATACTTTTCAAGTTACTCGATACCTTCACTCTCCCAGAGAAAATTTCCTGACCTGGCTGATGGCCAAAGAGATTATACAGTAAGAGGCCATATCCTTTTGCCTTTCATTATCTAGGCAATATTTCATGCTATTACAATATAATCAAAATACTTTCTTTCTAGACAATATTTGGCCTTAACATGGATCAACATTTTTTTCCATTGGTAATTTCAGGTAGCCCTCCGAAGAAAAATATCACTGAATCTCAGCATTTCTTCATTTTGCCTTCATGCTGTGAGAAAAATCAAAAGTATTCTGCTAGATCTATGATGACTTCTCTCAAAGGGTATAAGGTTTCACAAAGAATAAAATTAGAAAAGTAAAAAAGATTCAAATACTAGGTTGAAAGATAGTTAAAAAAAAATAAAAAGTAGGCATACGTGAGGAACAATTTATAGAAAGAATACAAACGCATACAAATAAGAACAGCCATTCAGATGCATTAAAAAAACTCACAATAATTATTTGCTGGTTTTCTCACTTCAAGTTCCACTCTTGATTTCTGCGGAAAAGCAACAAAAAAGCACAGTTCTGTTTTCAGGACAAGGTAAGAGGATCTCTACAGAACTTGCTGGCTTTACTGAAGTTACACAGGGTGTGTATAACTTGTCTTACTGGAAGAAATGTATTTTTTGATCACTGTGTAGCCAATAGAGGAGTTTGCATGAGAGATATGGTGTGTTATGATAGACTAAACAGACAGTAGGTTATCACCTTCACAGAATCAACACCTGTTTGTATGTACAGGTACCTGCATATTTGCTAACAAGGAGCAAAGTAAAGGAGTTAGGAGTTCTGGATTCTAATAATATTTCTGGAATGAGACATGATGCTTTGGTTACAACCTCCACAGCTATGCACAGATGTCACAGTTATTCTCTACAACAGACTTCATGAAATTCTATACCACAGATGAGAGGTGGCTGTCACTGGGATGCCATGGAGCTACAAGAACACAGTAAATCTCAAGTCCAATGAAAACTGTGAATCTCCCACAAGATTGGGGGAAACAGTAACAATAACCACATTTTCACTTTGCACCAAGCTCTATCCATTCGACTATGCCTTGTGCTTACACGCTTGAGTGATACTTGCTTTTCTGGTATCTCAGGGATATCTTCATGCTCTATAAGAGGAGGATCTCACAAGGTCTGTGGTACTACAGACTTCTTTAGTTCTGTAACCTAGTTACACCAGATAAAAGGTCAAGCTCTTTTCCATCCACTAATTTGTTCTGCCTCTCAGTTATGTCTCGCTGATGCCTGTGTTTCAAAACAAGGGTTTAAGACTTGAGAAATAAGTGGAAAGCACATTAGTCTGGCAGACTCTTAAAATCAGTCTCCTAGATTCCTGTTAACTGCACTGCCTTTATGATATTTTGAAATTAGAACTGGTTGTGCAATATGTTTGCTTTCTTGAAGCTTATAAGTAAGATCAGATTGTTAGAATACAGAAATAACAGTCAGGAGCCTTGTCCCTGGCTTGATCTCATTAAACACTGATGTGCTTCAAAACCAGCTTAGTATGCCATCTTCTCTTACTTCAGCTATCAAATGAGAACTTGACACTTATCATAGAGTTATCATCTTTAAACAAGCTCCTCTGGAACAGGATCCTTTTCTACATACTGTGTCTTTCTATTTATTCAGGACCTGTGTTTAAGTGAACTTTTTAGTACAGAGCTTCTTGAATTATGGGCACTACTAAACCAGTGATTTCCCCCCCTCACAAAAAAAAAAAACACTAGTAACATTACTAATAGCTTAAAACTTTCCCAAAGCTATTATGTAGAAAGACTGCATCTGTCAGAAATTAATCTCCCTGAAGCCTAAATGGTTAAATTAAAAGATTTCGGCATTCTATTCTTCAGCTAGCCAAGAAAAGGCTCAGTTTTATTTTATTGAACTCACAGAATAGATGTAACAGAGCAACTGATTTAATTCACCTTATAGAAGAAGCTAACCTGCTTCAGCTTATACAAGAAAGTTTAATTTTAGAAGAATACCAGATGCCTGCAATATTTTAGAAAACTTACAGTTCTCCTTGCTTTCCCTTTGGCCCACAGTACAAGGTCTTCTGGGGAGTCAAGACGAAATACGCCAGATCAAACATTTGATACTGTGTGTTTAGACAGTTCTGTTCAGGCAGTTCTGTTCATTTTTACTTTTCAAAAAACAGCTACAGTAGCTGTTTTAACTGCCTTGTAGGACTTCAAACAGACGGCAGTCGAATTCACAGTAATTCATATATTTTGTTTTGCAGGCATAATGCCTCAAAAAATATTAGCAATGTGCTAAGCACAATGAAACCTACATTCACTGCAATAAATGCGAATAATAACTTGAAGACTTTACAAAAGCATCTCATCTTACAAATGAAAAAAAAGGATCTTTGCAGAATTTAGCAGAAGTATGCCAAACACTATTCCTGTATTTTAATTTTCAGCATGTAATTCAGTAATCTTCAGTATGTCATGCAATTTGCTCCATTGTTGTTGGGTTTTGGTTTAATTTTCATTAAAGTGAGGAAAAGCAAAGAACAGTTCTTTATGGCCCAGTGAGTGAATTTCCCTTAGATTGACAGTCATGTACTTTCCTTCTAACATTATGCTAATTATACACCTCAGAACAGAGACCAATAAAGAAACTCCACATTTTAAATAGCCTACTGTCACTTCTAAAGTGTAAATAATTATTTCATATTAAATAGTATATCCATTTTAACTTGCTACTGAAAGCCCTTCTTGTTCAGAAAACAGGTATTAAGAATAATCATTACACTTCTCAAGACCTGAATGAAAAGTTCAATGACATGTTTCCATCTTCGAGATGCACCTAATACACATAGGATGGGTAGTGGAATAGCATTTAAAAAAAAAACAGACCTCCACCCCTCACTCCAATATCTGTGATTTGATTTCAAATATTCAAAGTTTTAGATGAATCTTTTCATCTTTACTTATTTTTTTATTCAGTCATGAATTTAGTTACTGTGTTTTGATGAACAATGAGGAAAAAAGCCTTTTTGTTCAAAGCAGCTTATCTTAGATACCTCCTATATGACTCAGATTGAGAGAGATCATTACTAACAATGGCTTCAATTGTCAGTACAGGGAAAAGCACTAAGAAACAGTTTCAGTATGTATAAATGTTCAAACAACAAAATAGATCCAATATAATATGGAAGACTAAAATAGTAACTATGAAACTATTCCCACACTTCACCAAAGAGTACTCAAGAAAGAATTCTTAATTAGCAATAAAAAGAGGCAGAGCTTTTCTAAGGAAGGACTGAACAGTAATTTGATGAAACACTCAACACGTGTTACAAACTTCAGAGAGAGGGCAGACCTGTTCTACTTGTGGGAAGACAAGAGAAATCAGCATCAATCTATGAAGTGGAATACAGCCTAATTCAGATGCAACTAAATATACTAGCTCAGCTGAAGCAGTTAAAAAAAAAAAAAGCAAGATGCTACAGAAGAAGTACAACTAGTCAAAACTCGTATTGCTTCTAGCGGAAAAAGAATAAGTATGTTGGTGAAACACCTTGCAACATTGAGCAACTTCCCTGCTCTAACTGATGCTCCTGCAGCTGAGATTCCACGGCCTGCTTTGAACTCCAAATTATACTTGAAAACCAGACTGAATACAAGGGGAACAAAAAGAACCCAAAACACACCAAACCAAACTAGAGTTAGGTTCTGGATGTTATGCATAAGTGGGAGTATCCTATCCTGTGAAAGCAAATTTGCTGAATAACTAAGAGAAAAAATAGGGAGAGATGAAGAATCTTGGTAGACAGATATAAAAGGGTTACGAAGCCACTTGATTTCTCAGATACTTGAGATAGATATATTTTCCCTTCTGTGAAAAAGAATTGCTGCTTCTCAAAATACAAGTTTTTAGAAATTAAAAAGGACATAGGCACAGATAGCACTATTAAATGTTCTTCCACACCAAAAAAAAAAAAGAAAAAAAAACCACTGCTTTTATTTAGATAAATTACTAAAGTAAATTTCTAAAGCAGAATTCTCCATTAGTAATATAGATAAAAAAGTACAAGATACTTCATCTGTTCTGCTGTACGTGATGGTTAACACATCTTCCCTACAATGTTCTATCTGTAGGTTAATTACTAGAAATCCGTAAAGGACTTTTCTGTTGAAAGTAAATACATAAGCACGTGGTTGGCACAAAAAGTAGCCAGATTGTGGTACTCCTTCTAAACCTACTCCTGGGAAGCTCTGTACCTCAGTTGCAGCACTTATGAGCAGGAGATAAGAATAGATTTTTGTCTATGATAGTGGGAGAGCTTAAAGAGATGTCAAAGCTAGATTGAAGTAGCAAAAGAAAAAAAATTCCAGGAAGAGCACTGCCTGAGGCCTCTCCAGCATTCCTAAGCAGTGGCTGTTCCTTCAGTTCTTTCATTTCACCCATAAATAGAGCGTTTGCATGTACTGTTGCTTTCTTGCACTGCCAATTCATAGAATGCCTTAGGCATATATGGGAAGACACAGGCACAGGGTCGGTGGTTCTTCATATCTCTCACTGTCAGACATTTGCATTCCAAGAATCTTTATTAGGTGTGTCAAGAGAACCTTTCTAAGGAATCAAAAGTTGCTTATTTCACCCCTGACATTCCTTATCTAGGAAGCGATTGAAGAACTCATTGGAAAACACAGATAAGTGCCTAAAGTGCAGCTACAGTGTTTCCAGCTACAACTATGCAAATTTCAGTAAATATTAAAAACAGGCTTTTCACTGAGTTGCTATATTCTTATCTAGGACCTTAGAAATAGCCATGAACTTTTTAAGGCAGCAAAGAGCAACCAGGCTATTTCCAGGACAATGCTTCTTACATCCAGCTTGCATCTCAAAAACTTTTGCTGGCTTCAAAACTGTCATGTTCCATCTTCCATCTCAATCCAAAGCATGCAATTTCTATCCTCATGTCATACACCTGAAGAACAGCACTTCTGAGGACAAAAGCTGTGAAGATAACATAGTAGGCCTGCTGTAACTATTAAATTGGGAAGGTGCTCATTGAAAGCCACTTCTGCATTAGTTTATATAGGAATTTGCTATGTGTGTTATAGAATCATAGAATAGTTAGGGCTGGAAAGGACCTTAAGATCATCGAATTCCAACACCCTGCCAGGGGCAGGGACACCTCCCACTAAACCATGCCACCCAAGACTATGTCCAACCCAGCCTTGAACACTGCCAGCAATGAAGCATTCACAACTTCCCTGGGCAACCCATTCCAGTGCCTC
>JASSUY010007676.1:0-22454 GCA_032466535.1 Forpus xanthops
CCCGAGCGGGCGGATCCCGCGGCCCGGGGCGATCGAGCGCTGCCACCGGAGGAGCCGCGCGGGTGAGCGGGAGCGTCCGCGCTGGGGGCCTCGGGGAAAGGGCCTCAGGGGGTCCGGGAGTGAGGGGGTCGGGGCTGCGCTCGCTTCTTGGTGCGGGCAGAGGGGGCTGAGAGGAGCGGGGGCTCCGCGGGTAGCGGCGGCAGCGGAAGTGTTTGGTGGCTTTAGGGGTGCTGCGGGTGACTGCGGGCGGTTGTGTTACCGTAAGGGTGATCGGAGCTCATGGGGTGCCCTGTCTGTACCCCGCAACACGTGCGGAGGGAGCGCTGGTGCACGGGAGGCTGGAGACAGCCGGGAAGTCACTGCAGAAATAGCGCCGAAGGGAAGAGTCCTTGTGTTCCTTCCCCAGAGAGGTGCTTTACACGGTGTGTGCACATAGGAAATACTTGGGTGTGCTATAGACGTCTGTGCTGGCGTGTTCCTCACAGCTGAGCAGCCGAGGGGACACCAAGTGACATCGACAACAGCACAAATGCTGCTGGAAATGCACCTTTGAGGTACTGTGGGCGCGTCCTGCGCTCACAGCGGCCCGGCAGTGGGTAAATGACCGCTGAGCACTGAGAGCTGCAGCACGGCAGTGACAGTGGGTGACGAGGGTGACTCCCCAGGCCCCGAGCTCGGCCCTACCGTCTGGGGGCAGAGGAGCATTGGGTTCTCCAAACCTCAGTTGCAAACATCAGACCGAGCACCCAGGTCCTGGTGGGGAGGCAGGAGCCTGCTGCCACGTGAATCGCTTATTGCATGGGGCCGAAGCAGTGGGAAACGTGGGTAAGGGAACAAAATCGCTTCTTCCTGAGGTATTGCAGGAGATCAGGGGAGAGCAGGCAGGGCACAGCCCGTACTGTACAGCTGCGTACCCGTGGGTCGAGCGAGCCCAATCCGGCTGGATCCAGCCCCGGGGAGCCTGAGGGAGCTTTGTGCGCACCCTCGGGTTTGCCCTGTGTACAAAAGGCGAGCTCAAGGGCTTAAAGAAAACCGCAGGAGGCAAACAGCCGCTTTGTGAGGTACAGGGTGTCACACAGCTCGAAGAGATGCTGCTCGAAAGGCCAGCTGAAGAGCCGTGCGGCTCAGCAGTGTGAACGTATGGCCCAGGGAAGGGGGTTGTTGTTGTTGTGCAAGGCTGGGGCTCTCGCTCCCAAAGCCTGACTTCCTGGCTCCTTTCTGCACCTGGGTGTGCCTTTCAGAGAGAATTTTCCTTCTTTTTCAATTGGGAATTTTCCTTTTCTTTCCCGGTTTCTCCTCTCTGTTTTTTTCCCCCTCTTCCTTCTTCCTCCATGAATGCTCTCTTTGACGGGAGGAATCCAGTGGGCAGGTATGATCCAGCCCTGCAGCAGCAGAGCGGCTCAGCCTGAGCTCATACAACTTGTAAAGCAGCTTTTACCCACTGGTCCGGAGCAGCGGGTGGCACGTGTGTCCCTCTGGGGCACACGGGAGAAGAGGGATCTGCGCCCATGAGTGCCACCCTCCTTGTGCCTTTCCAGGCCTGCTGTGAGCATCCATCCTGTGTGTCGTGGGGTGGCTGCGTGTTCTCCAATGCACTGTGCTGCATTGTGCTCCCCATGCCACTCATTGTGGCCCCCACAGAGATTTTTGTTTAGGCTTTAACTGAAGTCCTTTCTGGGCTGATGCTGTGGGGAATGGGGAAGTGGATAACGCTGGCTGTGAGTGCGGGGGACAGAGCTGCCCCGTGACACGGGTGGGTGCTGATGCCACGTGTACCTGCATGTGCCACCCGGTGCCCCACACAGGGATCCAGCAGCCCGCAGCCAGAGCAGGGAGGTGGCTGTGTCCCCCCCATGCTCTGTCACCCCTCAGAAGGGGCCTGCCTGGCAGAGCCTTGCCTGCCCCCAGTGCAGCTCAAGTGGCCGGGTGATGGCGAGGGGTCCCCGAAATCTAGTGTCTGCTTGACACCAGCAGCGCTGTAAGGCCAACAATGGCACCAACACCCCCAGCAGTCTGTTTCATCCAGAGGGTGTTCAGCCTGGATTCACCCTTGGAGCTGTCAGCTGCTCATGGTGGTGACCATTTCTCCTGCAGGGATCAGAGGAGGTTTGTTCTGTGGTGCTGGAGCTGTCAGTTCTGCCTGGCAGGTACGTGATGGGCGCTGACCCCATCCCAGCAGGTTGCTGCTGTGAGCCATAGCTCTTCTCAAAAATGTCTGTTTTCAGATGACGTACCTTAAAAATGACTTTGTCTTTTTGTTTCAGGAACGATGGCAGACGGTTTCTCTGTAAGTATGGAAATCTTTAAAGCAATGTGGGGGCTCTGAGTGTTGCCTTGCCTTGCACCGGGGACCTTTGGCCAGGGTGGGGACGTCTTTGCGAACCTGCCTATCCCCCACATCCACCTCAGTTGCATTAGTGTTCACTGGAAACCCGTGCTCAGGCACTCACCCCACCCAGCTGCTGGGCAGTGACTGAGCTCTCGCCACTGGTTCATGCTGTAGGCCATGAGAGATGGAAGCTGGAGGACTCAACCTGACCCCAGGACTCACGTCACCCCCCATTGCTCCTCCTCTCTCTCCACAGTTAGCTGATGCATTGTCCACTGGCAACAACCCGAACCCCTCTGCTCCCCAGCCCCAAGGCTGGCCCTCCTGGGGGAACCAGCCACCACCTCCTGGGGGGGTCCCAGCCTACCCTGGCCCTCCAGGGGCTTACCCTGGAGCACCAGGACCCTATCCTGGAGCACCAGGGCCATATCCCGGAGGAGCAGCAGGACACGGACCGTATCCAGGAGCACCTGGAGCATTCCCTGGAGCACCAGCAGGACCAGGGCCATACCCTGTCCCAGGACAACCACTCAGTGGCCCTGGATTTGGGCCCCCTCATCCACAGGGGGGACCGGCTCCTCCAATGGTAACAGCTCCATTGTTTTATAAGGGTTTCTGCATCTTTACTGCTGAGTTTTGTTTGTCCATGGGAGGGACATGGGGCTGGCTGTCCCAGGGAGGTGGTACGGTTGGCCACTGTCTCATGGGGCTGTCACACCACGAGCCAGCCTGTGCCAAGGGTTTGACTTTTAACACGTATTTTCTGCTAATACCCATCTCCCTTGCCTCCCAGCCAGTCCCCTTTGAGCTGTACCTGCAGGCAGGACTCATCCCTCGGATGCTCATAACCATCACAGGGTCCATCAACCCCAATCCAAACAGGTACCAAGGGGTGTCAAGCACCAAGGGCAGGGGAAGGGTTCTGTTGCTTACTACCAGATGGAACACAGCAGCTGGAATTTGCTATCCATTCCTGAATAACACCCACCGGTGTAAGATCAAATATTACACAACAATAAATACGTAGATGTCCTGTTACTGACCAAAAGGGTCTGTGGGCTTTTTTTCCTCTCCCCTTTTGCAGTTACTTTTGGCAAGACCAGGGCTTTTGTAGAAAAAAGCAGCAAATCTGTTACTGTCTTTGCAGGTTTTCACTGGATTTCAAGAAAGGGAATGACATTGCCTTCCACTTCAATCCCCGTTTCAATGAAGACAACAGGAAAGTCATCGTCTGCAATTCCATGTTCCACAATCAGTGGGGAAAGGAGGAGAGGACGGCTCCAAGGTTTCCATTTGAAGCTGGAAAACCCTTCAAGGTAAAAGGAACGTCCCCAGCTTGGTCTCTGTGTCTCAACAGCACCTGCATTGGGCTCTGGGGAATTTAGTCAGGGCTGTGTAATAACTCTTGTGGTAAGGACCTTGATGCTTCCGCATCAGCTCCCAGAGGTGCTTTCAGGGCATTCACCTGGTGTTCTTTGCTGGCTGTCCAACGCAGCAGGTTCTATGGCACGGCCACTTCTAACCCCTCCTGCAGGTCCAGGTGCCCAGGATGTAACTTCTCTCCACTTCCATCATTCCTGTTTATTATTAGATCCTCATTATTTATGCTGCTGTCAGTCCATAAAGCACTTTCCCTGGTAGCACCCAAGCTCTCTTTGTGAGCTTTTTCCTCCTGCAGAATAGGTTCAGATTTGGTGTGAATGCAGCTCTCACTGTGTGGAGAACCACTTCTTGGAAACAGTTGTAGTCCTGAGGAGGTAAACTGGGCTAAATGATGGAGGAGGAAGAGCACGGTGCTCTGGGGGAGGCAAAGGTCACCAGTGGTGTTTGCAGCTATAAATTGCTGCACCAGCTCATCCTGGGCTGGACTCAGCTAGCAGCAGCAGCCATTAGGCAGTGCCAACCTGCTCAAGCCTGTGGCTGAAAGCAAATCCAATGGTTATCTTTTGGCTTATGTGTGGGTTTTATTTCAGATCCAGATCCTTTGCGAGGCAGATCACTTCAAGGTGGCTGTCAATGATGCTCACCTGTTGCAGTACAGCTTCCGCGAGAAGAAGCTGAATGAGATCACCAAACTGTGCATTGCTGGAGACATCACTCTCACCAGTGTCATGCCAACCATGATATAATGACAGTGGTGCAATTTTAATGCAAACTTGATGCTTTTAATATGGCTGTAACCAAAAGTGCCTTCTTACATGAATACTTTAAGGTAATAAAACATACTTTCACAAGTAAAATTTGTGTTTGGTAAGGTGGCAAAAGGCAAAATATCTTTCAGCAGGCTGGATTCAAAGGTGGAAGTATCTGAATTCCTGCTGTAGAGACAGCGTATCACTTTGGCAGAGGATGATGGCTCAGAACCACTCGATTTGCTGCCCCATATCCTGGGCTGCATCAAAAGGAGTGTGACCAGCAGGTTGAAGGAGGCGATCCTGCCCCTCTACTCTGCTCTCGTGAGGCCTCACTTGGAGTATTGTGTGCAGTTCTGGTGTCCTCAACATGAAAAGGACATAGAACTGTTGGAATAAGTCCAGAGGAGGACCACGAGGATGACCAGCGTACTGGAGCACCTCCCATATGAAGACAGGCTGAGAAAGTTGGGGCTGTTCAGCCTGGAGAAGAGAAGGCTGCATGTTCTTCATAGCAGCTTTTCAGTATCTGAAGGGGTCCTATAGGGGTGCTCAGGAGGGTCTCTTCATGAGGGACTGTAGTGATAGGACAAGGGGTAATGGGTTCAAACTTAAACAGAGGAAGTTTAGCCTTAGGCATAGCCCTGGGTGCCATAGTTTAGTGAGAGATGTCCCTTCCCATGGCAGAGGGGTTGGAACTTTGTGGTCTTAAAGTTCTTTTGCAACCCTAACTATTCTATGATTCTACGATTCTATGTTCTAGGTACCAAAACCCCTGACTACAGCACCAGCTTTCTAACCATTTATTAACCTGGCCAAAATGGTTGTCATTCTCACAGGATGCAGATCAGTGGAAGTTCTCAGTACACGTACTGGTGTATGATGCCTCCTGAACCTTACATTCTTCTGCACCTTAAATTTTTTGTGATGTGTCTATTGACTGTTTGATATTGACCTCCAGGTTTAATGTAACCTTTTTTATCCATATTGCAAGAGATTAGGAGTGCTCAGGGAAATAACAATTACATCTCAGCAGATATGTGGAAATCTCCAGCAGTCACTTTTGCAAAATTTAACACAGTATCAGTTGGAACTGGATGATCTTAAGATCCTTTTCAACCCTAACTGTTCTATGATTCTGTGATTCTTATAGTATTTAGCACATATAAGCTGTGAAACATCAGAACTTCTCGAATATAAGCACTATAACACACATTTGTTTTCATGCATTAAAGTTCAAGCAACGAGCTCCGTTTTCCAAAATAGTATGCTTTAACAACAACAGATGGTGAGCTCTCATAATGGTTAATTTTCTTTAATTTTTTTATGTTTGGATGTTTTAGTCCAACATTTATTGTGACACTGAAAGTGTGTGGTGCTGTGTCTCAGGATGGGAGTAGTACTTTAGGTACTTTATCATGCAATCACTGTTGACTGAAGTGCTTTTCAATGAAGCTTTTTCTCTTTGTGCAACAGTATGAAAAATAAAGATTGGTTTTGTAGATGGAGGTTTGGGATGTTCCCAAAACACAGGTACAGAATACTAATATTGCTGATGGTGTTGCAAAGTAAATGTAAAGAAAGTCACCTTTCTTCTCCATAAATTTTCATTAAAAAACACAGCAAACATATTTTATACAAATACTCCAAAAATGTTTCAGATTTCTAGGTGCCAGATATGAGGCACTTCATGCCAGACAGATTTTTAAACTGGAGTCTTATAGAGAGTGATTAGTTAACACCTTTTTAATGATGAATTAATGAGCAGTAAAAGCACTGTAATTCCAGTATGTACAGAACATTGTGTTTAAAGGCACAGGTTCAGTGAGAGTTGTTCTGCGACCTTTGTGGTGCCAGTAAAGGTTGGGTTCAGCACACGCAATGTCCAATCAGTCTTTCAAGGTTAACTACACATGCCAGCCTGGGAAATGAAACAATTACTAACAAATTTTATAGGTATATTCTGTCAAATTTAAAAGCAATCAGAAGTCTAAATGAAAATTATGCCTGAGGAAAGCATAAAAAAAAAAAAAAAAAGAAAGAAGAAAACAAATGAGGAAGGGCTTTTCCCCCCACTCCCCCTTCAGTCCTAATTCTGAACAAGGTACTGAAAATATTGGAAACAAACCTCACTGAAGGAAAAACCCACAATGGAGAGGATAGGAGTGCTCAGGAAGGATGACATAAGTAATCACCTGGGCAACACTGGCACAGTAAGTGTGAATGATTCATTATACTGTAATTAACTTTTAATTAATTTTATCCTGCTTTCTTTGTTTTAGAAAATTAAATAAACTTCATTTTATGTTACCAGCTAAACCAATGAGCAGAAGCTAAGAGTTCTGCTGTAATTAAACTCAACAATATAGTAAAACTGTGTGCAAAGCATAATGAAGAAATACTTCTTTGCAACTTTCTTATGTTTTTTAACACTTTGTTTGATATTTTTTTGAAATATTTCTCACTGACTACAGAACACTGAAATCCCACAAAATATTTTCTCAGTCTTGCATTTTTTCAGGAAAAACAGCAAAGATGTTTCTTACGTAAGAAAATAATTTTCCAAAAATCACAAGATCCATTCATTTCTCATTTCTCTCTTCCCCATATAATTGTAAATACCTATAAAGAAATAATAACAACCACAACAGGAAGTTGAAAGTAACAGGTCCAAAGTTGCTGTTTAAAAAGTTTGGGTACGGAGAAAAAAAAAATCTGATATTGCTGTTAGCAAATTAAGGAAAAATTTGTATCTGCCTGTTTGTGGGCTGACTCTCAGTCAATCAATTCCGCCCACTTCAAGATCTTTCAAAATTGTGTTTTTCCATCTGGCAGCAGAATAAACTAAATTCTTAGGTTGAAATCTTGCTATATTGGTGTCAGCAGAATTTTGCCATTGACTTCAACTCTGGATGAGGGGATACAGATTGAAACGTGATCTTTTTCCACTTTAAAAAAATCTCCTTAATTAGAAATCAATTTTGTTTCACTGAATATATTCAGTTTTGATGATGTCACTGAATCAGTGCATACAGGATGAAGTTCCCAAAGAGAAGGTATTGAACCTATTTTAGCACTCAGCTTTAGCTTTCCCACAATAGTTCCCTATCTCTAGGCTTGTGAATATTTTTGAAAACTATTTACTTATTTTATGCCTCAAAATCTCAAATAAATTAAAATTAAAAAAATATTAGGAACAAGAATATTCTTGTTTTCCAGCCAGCTCTACAATCTGCATATCTACTGGCTATAATCTGTATCTACCTTGCTATATGTTAAGAGGAGATCTTGCTGTCTAGCTATGTCTATGAAACAGAAAACTGCAACCGGTGATGGGAGAAAGCCATTACTTTTTCTAATTGATTTTCCTTCTCTACTAGCATGCAGGATTCCTTGTTGTTCCAGTTACCTACAACAAATCAGTACTTCAGTATGCCTGGATTTCTTTTCTCTTCTTCACACCTGCCTGCTATACTGGTCCTCTCTGCAAGTATGCCTGGATTCCTTTTCTGCTCTTCACACCTGCCTGCTATACTGGTCTTCTCTGCAAGTGTAATTGTAATGAAATTATATTACCTGCTTCTGCTTTACCCAGGCATGCATGTACCTGAGTAAAGCAGATAATCTGTCATGGTTTGAGGCCCTCAAACAGTTCTCACTCACTCTCCCCTCTTTCTTCCCCAGTCCCACGGAGATAGGGAGGAGAACCAAAAGAATGCAACTCCCACAGGTTGAGATAAGAACATTTTAGTAACTAAGGTATAACATAATTCACTACTGCTACCACCAATAATAATAATGACAAGGCAAATACAAGGAAAGAATACAACAGCTCACTAACTAATTTTCACCCAGCGTGACCAAGCAGTGCACCCCCATCACCTGATACCAAGTCCAGCCATGCAGTGCACCCATCACCCTTCCGGGTCTCTGCTCTCCATTTCTACATCCTGGGCATGATGTGCTGTGGTATGGAATACCTCTTTGGTCAGTTTGGTTCAGGTGTCCTGTCTCTGCTTCCTCCTGGCTTCCCCTCCTCCCTGGCTGAGCATGAGACTCAGAAAGTCCTTGGTCAAACCAAAATATTCTAAACTGTAACTTATAAACACTGGTGTTATCAGCGCTATTCCCAGGCTGAAAGTTGGAAACACAGCGCTGCACCAGCTGCTGCTGAACCCAGGACATCTTTCCATCTCTCAAAACTGATAATCTTTGAATCTCAAATCCAACTAAGACAGAAGTAGGAGGAGTAGAAGGGAAGAAAAGAATATTAAAAATTGCAGAAGGATGGTTAATTAGTAAAGTCGGAAAAATTCAGAGGCAGAAAATGGCATTTGAAAGAAGCAATGGGAATAGGAAGAAAACATGCTGATTTCTGTGGAGCATGAGCTGACTCAGAAGAGAAGCTGTTCAAATAGCAAGTGAAGCACAGACAGGGGAGAGAAAGAGAAATTTTTGCTTATGGCAAGCTCCTTTTTTTTCATTTAATTTGCAAAGAAAAAGATAGCAATGATATGTGAAAAAAAGGCACAAGTCATTGATGAGCTGCTTCTTCTTTTTTCAACGTCTCTTACTATCAGCTACTTGACAAAGGAAAAATCACACAATTCAGCAAGTGAAATATAAAATTTCTATTTAACTTCTGTATTATTACTGTTCAGTTACAACATTTGCAGTAAGATGAAAAAGCAAATGCATTTTAACAGCATGTTTTTTATTTGCAAATTAAAAAAAAAAATGAAAATTGTTATCCCTTTCTACATGATTGCCTATATATTTCTTCTCCCTAGGGTTATCAGGCTTGAATTTCTGCTTATCAGCTCTGCACTTCTTTCTGTATTACTCTGAAGAACAGATTAACCTGTCAGACCTAACCCAAAGGCCTTGACCTCTACTCTCCTTTAGGTACTTCTTCAGGATTTTCTTCTGCAACAGCATCTACACAAAGTCTGTGGTGGAGAGGTTGTCATGTAGTTAGGGAAAGCTAATTTTAACTAATTAATCAATTAATTAATGCTTTGGAACATTCATGTTATGTAATGGCTCCCTAAGTAACCTTATCTTATTTTCATTACCCTCTTCTTGTCTATCCCCATCTTTCTTTTTGTGTCAGATTTGCTTGCTGCATCTTGTTTTAAATTACATTCTTCAGGGCAGGGATGCTGTCAGACCTGGTTTTGTACAGTAGCAGGTGTGTTTGGGCCTCATCTTTACTTGAGCTTTTGGACACAACTGTAATTAATTATCATTTACAATTGAGCCATAGTGATGTTAAATGCCTTTTTCAAGGTGTCAAAGCAAGTCAGCAGCACAGTTCCAAATGAAACCCAGATGGTATCTTTCTCTGCTATAACCGCAAAACTACTTCTTGTTCTATGGGACTACTACACTGAAATAAATGTTCAAAGATATCACAAAATTTCCCCAAGAAGAACGATGGCATTTTTTATTTCCCTAGGCTTCTTAGAGAAAAAAGCCTCAGATACCTTTTATGTGAAAATACAGATCTCCTTTTTTAATCTAAAATTTCAGAAGCTTCTAGTTGCCATAAAATTACTTTTTGCCTATTCTCAATAAAATCTCTTTGTTTTGTTCTATCCAAACAAGTTTCAGTATGGACTAGAGATGCAAAAGATGTAGAAGACTGAAGAGAGTGTAGTATAATGATTGGGCCCTGAAGAGGAAGCTAGCAGTTGCTAGGATAGATATACTGTACTGTAGGGATATCATAAGTAAAAGTGATTGCTCTTAGATGCATCCTCGAAAAATTTGAGACCATAACCACACATGGGAGATATTCCTAATTCAGGAATTGATTCTTATCTGTTATTTAATTCAGTTCTTTTGCACCTTCAAGAATTTAAGGCTATATAAGCTGATAAATGCTCAGCAAAGATAGGAATCTTCCACATTTCAGGTCTGAATTCACTGAGATACATATCTGAATGAACTAAACTGTAGTCTTTCCAAATCATGGGCTACCAATTGCCGTGATCAGTTCTTTAAGATTGTTTCTACTGTCAACAACAAGCTTGAGGCAGTGACATTGCTCTAGTATTCTTACTAATCAGTTGACAGGAGATATACTTGACAAAGGCTCATCAACAAATAAGAATATACATGAAAATGACAGTTACATATGTGCATCTGAACGAGTGAATATCATGTAGTGCATTTTTTTAGAGAGGGGGCAGAAATGTTCTTGAATCAAACCAGCTCTGGAAAAGAAATATTATTTAAAACAATGCTTTCAAACCAATTTTAGGCAAACTGTAAAGGCTTTATGAGAGTACTTAAGTTAAATAGAATTTAGATCATAAAATAATAAAGAACCTACCCAAAATGTTTGTATAAACCAGTCTAAAACATGTGAATATAATTAATTGTGAAGCTAAACTTCTGATGAAGAAACTATGTAATGCCTACAGTGACAATGAAGGAAATATACACATTCAAATGTACAGTTTAAAAAAACATCCAAAACAAAACCAAACCTTGCTCAGTATTTAGGGTTTTGAAGTTGACTAGATACCAGTATTTCTTCAGTATATTGCTTTGCCCTGCACAGATACAATGCTCCTACCTCCTCCTAAGTTATGGGTTGCCTTATTCAGCATAACATTTTTCCATGATTACATGAAAATTAGACATGCAAGGTACCTAAGGCTATTGCTACACAAGTCTTTTAGTTCAAAATGGGAATGCATTTTTGAAGATAACCTCAGAGTTATCCCCACATATTGCACTTTGGTTGCCATCACTTGGTAGCTTTGGGGTGTGTAAATTACATTCCATTCAAATGAGAATAAATCAGAATATGTGCTCTAGGAGTGCACATAGATTTATACACCTGAAGTTGAATTAAACTAATGGTTTGTAAACTATAGTTTATTCTTGCCTCATCAGCTTGAGGGATGTGCATTTGAGCCTTCCCTACTTAGATGTTTAGATCTTCCAAGAATCCCTTTCTGAGCCTAATCTGACTCTCCCAATATTCTGACATGGTCAGCTTACAAATAAAATCCATTTTTCATTTTTCAAACACAACTGCTATTTACTGTATTAATAAAACTATTTCGGCTTCATTTTTATTTTGGGGGTTGGGTTTTGATTGTTTTGTTTTGTTTGGTTGATTGTTTGTTTGTTGTTTTTTTTTTTCCCATGGTAACTGAGGGAGCAGATTTCAGAAGCTTTTTCCCAATTCTCTGCTTCAGTTAAATAATTACAGAAATAGTACTCTTCCAGGCAGGCTCTCTTTCTGAAACTGGAAGAAATTTACCCTTGCTATGTCATGGCAATGAGTACACTCTTATTTCCAAACATAATGAGTTTCTGATAAGAAATTCATGTCTGTCCAGTACTCAGCCTTACTGAATAGACTCCTGAGTTTGATGTGGATTTTTAATTTCTGCATTAGAAACCACCAGCTCCCACTGCCTTCTCAGTGTTGCCTCTCTTCTTGGTCTTATTTCACAGGGCCATTTCATATATGAAATTATATACCTGAAATAAGCCAAGTTTAATTTAGAGTTCGATGTCCTTTTCTTTTACAGATCACGGCCTTTTACTAACATTCATCGAAGCACCTTCAGCCATGTTTTCTTGTCATTTTTCTTTATCCTACCTAATTCTTTAAGAATAACATTCCTTCTGTATAATCTTTCTTTGAAGGTATTTATAGACTGATACCCTGTCCTGCATTTATCTTCCTTATTCTCAACTATAAAAAGTGATGCATCTCTTCACTTGCATTTTTTTGTCCCATGCTCTTACTGACATTGCTTGTAACATTTGTTTGCATTCCACATTTAGGTTTGTTTATTTTTGCATGAAAATTTCAGTGAAACTTCCATTTGTAGTGGGTTGACCCTAACTGGATGCCAGACGCCCACCAAAGCTGCTGTGTCACTCCCCGCCTTAGCTGGACAGGGGAGAGAAAATATAATCAAAGGACAGGGAGAGATCACTCACCAGCTAGCATCACAGTCAAAACCAGGCTCAACTTGGGGAAATTAAGTTAATTTATTACCAATGAAGTCAGAGTATGATAATGAGAAATAAAAGCAAAGTCTTAAAACACCTTCCAGCTACCCCCTTCTTCTGGGCTTACCTTCACTCCTATTTTTTCTACCTCATTCCTTCTAGTAGCACAGAGGGATGGGGAAAGGGGGTTATGGTTAGTTTATCACATGTTGTTTCTGTCACTCCTTCCCCCTCACACTCTTCCCGTGCTCCATCATGGGGTCCCTCCCACAGCAGACAGTCCTCCATGAACTTCTCCAACGTGAGTCCTTCCCACTGGCTGCAGTTCTTCATGAACTTCTCCAACATGGGTCCCTTCCATGGATGCAGTCCTTCAGGAACAAACTGCCCCAGTGTTGGTCCTCCATGGGCTCACCAGTCCTGTAGCAAACCTGCTCCATCGTGGGGTCCTCTCTTCACAGACCCGCAGGTCCTGCAAGGAGTCTGATACAGTGAAGGCTTCCCACAGGGTCACAGCTTCTTTTGGGCACCCCTCTGCTCCATCATGGGCTCCTTCATGGGCTGCAGACAGAGATCTGCAGAGGTCTGCTCCACCATGGACCTCCATATGCTGGGCACAGCTGCCTCACCATGGTCTTGCCCCACAGGATGCAGGGGAATCTCTGCTCTGGTGCTTGGAACACCTCCTCCACCTTCATCTGCACTGACCTGGGTGTCTTCAGGGCTGTTTCTCTCATATCTTCTCAGTCTTCTCTCTGCTGCTGTTGTTGCACTGTAGTTTTTTCCTGCCTTCTTAAACATTATCCTAGAGGCACTATCACTGATGCTGATGGGCTCAGCTTTGACCATCAAGTGGAAGGTCCATCTTGGACCTGGCTGACATTGGCTCCATCAAACATAGAAGAAGCTTCCAGCAGCTTCTCACAGAAGTCATCTTTCTACCCTCCCTGCTACCCAAACATTATCATGCAAACGCAATACACCTCTCAATCTTTTTAAAAAAATCAAGTAGTTTTGAATTTCAGTACAGATAATGCTCTCTCAGGCTAATATTTATTTGAAAGGTCACAGAGAGTGCAAAACCTCTCTATTGTATACATATACTACACTCCTTCTAATCCTTAAGTGGTTTCTAGAAAGTTACAAAAAGGTAAATCTGTCCATAGATTATGGTAATTTGATTCTAGATTTTTTTTTAACCTGGATTTCCAAGGAATGGATGTTATTTCAGCAGGTTCCACATCTCTGCACTTTGTCTGTCTGCTCCTCTCCAGTAATCCTCTGATCTTTGAGCAATTTCAGTTTCTGCCACATTTGAGAATTGATTAGAATCACAAAAGCATGTGATTTCTGTAAGACTGATGAAAATGAGTGATTGGGTAGAAAAGATGGAGTTACTAACACTATCTTCAGAGAAGACAGCTTTACCATAAAAGAGCACAGTTTTATTAGACACCTGAGAATCTAGTTTGCATTTGTGGTTTCTCTCTCACAGAGATTCCCTAGTATACAATAAGGTGAAAGCCATAACTGAAGTTCCAATGCCTAATTTTCTTAACAGCAGCTCTTCCCTGTAGATCCTCTATGCTGCAGTCTTAATATAACTCACTTAAGAATTATCAATCAACCACAAGACACAAATCTAGATTCAACCAACCTATATATTAATTCTTGTGATGCTTATTATGTATATTTGTCACCCTTGTTCTTTTTTAGATTTGCTACTTTTCAGATAGCTGTCATGTACCCTTTTCTTTCAGTCTCCTTTGATTGATGAATATACTCACTCTCCTCAAAAATGGAACTTTGCTTCAGATATATTGGCCCTACATTTTCTGTGTTGTGCTGACATTTGGAACGGATTTCAAACATTTGCTCTTGTTCGGCATCATGTCTGTTCCAGCATCCCAATTCATGCCCATTCGTTGTTCCACACTAATTGGCGCAAGAAGTACTCAATAGAATTGAAGTATTTTCTTTGTAAAAAAGTTGGACACTTATCCTATTTTAAACCTGGCTCTTGCTCACCTTCTGCCTTCAGTTGCCACCTTTGGGTTTGCCAGATGTAATTTAAACCTTGATTGCAAGTAGATACAGTCCCTCCTGCTTTGATGTGAAAACTGCTTTTTTGAGTGATGGAAATTGCAGCTGTGAGTTAAACATTGCATGGCAAGTAGGATTGCTGAAAATTGTTATGTTTGGAGCTAAACTGGCCAATCAAAATAATTCAGATGCAGCTTAAGCCAGCACTCTTTTAGGGACTCAGATTCACAAAAAGACACTGGCACTAGCTGCCACTGAACATTTATTAGTAACTCCAAGTTGAATTCTCACATTGCTTGCTCAGGTTCTTGCTAGGACCTAAGGCTCAAGCTGCTGAAGTTAGCACCCATAATTTCTTCATGGATGCAAGGACTGTTTAGATATGCTTAGGAAAATTTGCATCCTGGCAATCCATTTTCCATTTAATTTTTAAATCAAGCTTTCTACCCAGCTTGATGTCAACAGCGTTTTTAGCATTAGCCTGCATTAAAGCTCCGGATCCTTAATTTGGACCCATTTCAGCATATGTAACAGAGTACTTAAAAGACTAAGAGCTGCATTATTCTCCTGTGAGGATTTAACTGTGCGTGCTAAAAAGAAAGACACCCAGGAGTGACATCTGCAATGGCATTCAGGTACTTCCAGATGAAAACATTCCTGAATGATCTTCATAGGACCCCTTTATCTGTTCTTTCAGCATCCTATACATTTACTGACATTCAGAAGTCTCTTCCTGCACATAGACCAGCCAAGCCTTTTTGTTTTGGGGGGTTTTTAGAATGAGTTTGGATAGCACTTAGACATGAAGTTACAGAGCCTTACAAAACCCAAGTATCTCTCTGCTCCTTACCCTATATGGAGCTACACTTCATGTCTTCATAGCTGACATTTTGAAGGCTTTAGGTTTAGCAGTACCTACGCCAGTTGCATTAAGGGACAGAAAAAGGAACAAAACACATCAAACAAAAATCCATTCTTGAATCATAAAAAGTTATCATTACTTAAGTAAACCATAGTAACTATTCACCTATGAGTTTAACTAGTTCAAATCAGAAAGTGATTCAGAGTTTTAGACTTTACTAAGAACTGTCAGTATCAATTGAGACTTATTATCTAAACTGCAACAGCTACTACATGATCCTTCCCTTAGTCATGGCACTGCCCACCTATCCTGTACCAGTCCTTCATGAAGTGATTTTCTAAGTCCACATTTGGTGTCTGAATTCATAGTTAGATGCTAAAAATAATATCTACAATCACAGGACTGCTGAGGAAGAGGAGGACCGAAAAACAGCAAGGTAACAAGTCCAAGCTAGTTAACAGGAAACACAGTTGTATCTGCAGTGCCACCACCTTCTCAGCCTAGGCACTGACTCCAGAGCCAGATTGAGATTTGCAGTCGCAGTTTTGAAGTTCTTCTCCTGCCATAAGGCACAATTTTCCACTGGATAACAAACTTATACAGCAATTTCTTGTAAAAGTAGGACTGCAGATAGTAGTACAGTTGTTAGACTGTTATGTAATCTTCCTTGTGCCTCTAACTTCACTTAATACTCTCCGGTCTCACATTCCCACCACTGCCCAAGATTTTCATAGGAAATATCTATGGTTACTGTGCATTTTATAATGCCCAAATACTTTCAAGGGCTTCTCTGCATTGGGCTAACACGGAGTTTGATGGACTCTGATTTATCAGTTCATTAATTTTAAATTTTAGATCAGTATTGTGGACCAAAATATTTAGCCCACTCAAGGTGGCCACAATTCTGCATATAAACAATTAGAATACTTAAGATATAAGCATGAATATTCTGGCTAACACTTAGCAGACTAATTATTTTCAGAAGTAACAGGTTTTACTGGTTCTCGCTTTGTGTGTAAATGCCTAAATTCTTCATAAATTACACTTCAGGTGTTCATCTGTTTTCTTAGATCTACATGCTTTGGAAACCTGATACTTCCATCATGCTTGTCTTTTATTGCCAAAAGCCAATAAATTTTTTCTTGAATAGGTGCTGTACTGTCCAAACATATCTGTATTTCAGCACCTTGCTATCTTCTTGGGAATTGAACAGATACCAGGTGCAAGCAAGGTCAAAGGATACCTTCAGTATTAGGTACAAAAGGACACTCTTCTGTATGTTTTAAAAAATCCCTCTCACATTTTCCTGGATTTCAAATTGAAATAGAGGTTCAAGTAAATCTTTAGCCAGTACCAATACTCTGTCAGAACACAGAAACACAGGATTGTAAAACAGTAACAGTGGTGGCTGGGCAGAAGGATTTGCTGGCACATCACCTTCAACTGTGAAAATATCTGTTACACCTCCATAAAGGACAAGACCACTATCTTTAATCCCTTTAAAAATTTGCCTTTTGCCCAAGCACTATTAGTGAATCTTACATACTTTCCATGGCTGAGATAACAAAGTCATCATTAGAAATAAGTTGGATTCCAGTAGTGTCCACAGTGATGCTGCTTGGCACAATGCCCTCTTAGAAGCCTTGCCCTGGTAATTACTTTCTTCTCCCTTTTGTCAACCTATTTGAAATCTATCACTTTTAATGAGTATTTATCTCCAAATCAGTAAGTCTGGATCAGGTAGCATTTTGTGTAATGTCTTACTGCAGTCCATTATCTATAGTACTCCACCCTATCTATGCAGGCCTCATTCTTACAATTTTTTCCATGTTGACCTACCCTTTCTAAATGCAGAGCCTCTTGGACTCCAGCAACATTCCATATGGAACTAAGACTCCATCTGCATGGATAACTGGTGAGATCTGGGTCAGTAATTACAACATAGAAACTGATCAGTTTTTTTAAAGCATTGACTATTTTTAATAAGCTGACTTTAATTATTAATTAGAATCTCCCTATATATTTACATATTGATTCCCTTGTATGCCTGAATATTATGCCTAGAATCTATGTAAAGTTAATTGGTCAGAATTTTCCCAGTTATTCTTCCCTGTCATATAGGGTTATTTTTAGTCTCTGAATCCCTAGCTTGATTAACATTATCTGCAAAAGTTCAAAAAGTCCTTTGGATAGTTCCTTAAAATATTCAGGTACGCCATTTCTAAATTTCCAGATGCATCTTACTTACTTCTGTCTAATAGCAGTTAGAAAGCGAAAAATTATTGCAGGACATATTAAGAGAAACCATTATCAAAGGTGGAGAAGTCAGTGAACTGCAGCTTGCAGGGTCAAGTACTGGCCCTACAATTAGAATCTGCATATTTTTAGCAGTGTTAACTAAGCTTATAACTAATTTTATCCTTTAACATTATCCAGTCCCAGTCAGATAACCAGGCCTTGTTGTATTTGGTACAATACAGGTGAGGGAACAGCCCTTCTCAACAGGCTCAAGCTCATCCCAGAATTTGGCATGTAGCTGATGCTTTAAATGCCAGATGTGGCAGGCAGAGAAGCTTTGCAGCCATGAAGAAGCTATCTGTCTCCTTCAGTAAAAAGCTTTTACTGAACCAAGGCTGAAACTCTGGGAGGATGATGAAGTCTTCTGATTTGTTGAAAAGGACTATCTTAGAAGTTCCCAACATAAATGGAGTTCACTTCTGGTTTCAGTCAGCAAGGAACATGCTCCAGGAGTATAGTCATCTCTGGTGGTAACAAATGGAATCCATGAAGGAATACTGCAAAAATCACCATAAGACATGTATGTTCCTCCCTTTGAGGGATGGCCAGCCAAAGGTCATAACCCCTGCAGATGAACAGCAGACAGCACAATGACCCTCAGTGCAGGGAAAAGACAAACACAGGGGCGATGGTTTTTCATCTCTAATTGCTTAGTGCATATTTGGGAAAAATCTATATAAGGAAGATCATCTGTCTTCTCTGCTTTACCACAGTCCACACATGGATGCAATTGTATTCACACAGCAGGTTGCAAGACTGAGCCTGTAAATATATTTAGTAAGTTACAGGCAGACATAAACTAAAACCATGTGTATTTGCTTTTAAGGCAATCTGCTTCAGTAGTGTTGTCAGCACCTCTGAGAGTCTGCCCTAGGTGTAGATGACCTTATTCTCTATAAACACATTCAGTGAAATAATTCTGATGTTATCCATTTATGAGGATGTTAAGAAGTATGACACCACCCAGTTCTTAGGTGTTCACTGAGGAGTTTTTGGAACCTGATTACAGAGCAAGTGCTTTCACTGGAAAATCTTGAAGTAATTTTTGCGGGCTAAATTTTTTGCGCTGTGTTACAAGTAAAGGTTTATTCATGAAGAGACACATTGAACTACAAGCAGTAAGCAAGTGTAAAGAGTTTTCATTGCTTCAGATGTCAAAATAAAACCTTATTAGGACAGGCACTGGCTTCTGTATGGCAGGAAACTTCATCTTGGAAAAATCAGAGATGAAAACTAGCAATCTAGATTCAAATGCTCAAAAGTAGATTCAGAACATGAATGCTCACAGCTTTCCTATGGGTTACTCTTCTATAAATATCAGCAGATGGTACTGAGCAAAGTTTGTGTTTATGAAACAATCAAGGGAACATTGTATTTCAGGAAGAACATAGGCACCTATGTTTATCAGAGCATTTCACGAGCTCCCTTCCTACTGATACAGGTTTATTAGTATCTAACAGCATGTGGGATTTTTAACAATTATTTTTAAGCATATAATGTTCTCCAGTTGCAAATAGCCCAGAGGAACCCAGATTTTTCAACTTCTTAGAAATTAACCACATATTTAAAGGATATTTCCCCATTAAAAAGGGGAAAGACTGACCTTTGTTCTTTTTACTGTGCACTTATCTTTATCACAGAAATATGTCATTATGCTTTGTCACAGTCAAAACAGTCTTGACTCTAAGAATTTTAGTTAATTTAACATTGACAAGAAACACAAACTTTATTGAATTGGATAATGAGAAAAAAGACAACATAAAAAAATAAAGAAACGCCTAAGCAAACGGCCTCCCTTTCAGCAGGCTCATCTTCAGTCAAACACCATTCTGAGCCTCAGATCCCCTTATTTTCTTACATCTAGTCTACCTCAGTTCCTTTGGTGAGGTGCTCAGAGGCAGAGGAGGATGGAGGCCCTGTGTAATGTCTTCTTTCGGCAGATCCTAACTTCTTAACTGTGTCTCCTTGCTTCAGAATGATTTGCCCAGGACAGCTATCCCTCATGGCTGTTCCTCCCCCTACACAGGACATCCATACCTGAAATAGCTCAGGGGGTGGGCTCCTCTTCCAAGCTCCTCCTTCCAAAAGTGCATCCTGAGCGGTGTCTCCTCTTCTATGCATCTCCTCCATTTCTTCTTCCCCACAACAGCAGATAGCATTTCTTAAACACGTTTTAGCAGATGTGCCATGCGCTCCTCTTACTGGCTGTACTTTTGGCACTTGATGGGGTGCTAGCACTTGTTTCAGGGCAGCTGGACCTAGTTGTGGACAGCACAAGGCAGTTTGTGGCCCACTCCCACCGAGGCCATTCTACAGCCCCTTGTCAAAAACCCTTCAACTTCTACCCAGTACTCCAACAAAGAAAGCAATTATAGATATATTTTTAAGAACCTTTAAAGAAGTTTGAAAAGCTTGAAGAGAAGGAGTGAGAACAGGCATTTGAAAAACCTAGAGAAAACAGGATTATAAAGATGAATTTTTGACCAAGGGCCTTGAAGGTCAAGGATGACAACATGTAAGTACCTAAATGAAGTTCTAGTTTGGTGAATAGAAGACCTGAACCACAGTCACAGCTCTAATTATGAGTTTGTGGCAAAGAAACATACAGCTAAGTATTGAATGAATTAACAACATGGAAGCTGCATTTGGAATTATGGCTCACCAACCATTATTTTTTCTTTCTAACCGTCCTGGTGCTATTCATTTCACACCACAGATGAAGGGTTAAATTCTCAAGAAGGACTTAACAGTGTGACTTTTCAAAAAAACTGCCAGCCAGTTACCTCTCCTTATTCCCCAACTCACATTATGCTATATGCCACTGGAATAAAACTGAACCAGAAGCTAGATAATATGAAACAGTGAGAAGAGTGATGGAGCTGAAGGGATTTTCCCTGTTATCCTGGGTTCAGGTTCCTGGTTACATTCTTTTGATATTCTCCACCATCCCTCCGGGAGCGGGGTGGAGGAAGGGGGGAAGTGGGAGAGCAACTGCATGGTTCTGAGTTAAGGCTGGGCATAAACCATGACACCTGTTTATAAGATGATTGTTTGCTCAACCCTTTCTTGCCTGTCAACTGTCTCCTATAGTGAAGCAATAAAATGATGTCATTTCATTTTACAGATAAATTGCAAAAAGATAAAAGATATAAACAAGATACGAGGACCCGGTCTAATATCACTTGATGATGAGAGTGTGCAGCCAAGAGACCTGTTCTCAAAATATTATTTCATCTGAACTTACATTCTTCATGAAAGATAAAACCACAAATCTATCTGCAAGTCAGAAGTTCTCATCTCACTGCATCCCTTGCAGTTGCTTTTCAATTAAAAATAGAAAGGTGAGGGATTAAACAAGAGAGAATATTAAAAAGCTAGGTATCATCCATTGATTAGGGTACCCTTCCACTGCAGGAAAGATCTTATGTTATTGTATCACAGCTTGAAAAAAGTATAGGTAGAAGAATTTGGATATATGCTTGATATAAATCTATACTTTCCAATCTCTTATTAAAGGGGAAAGAGAATCTTATTGCCTTTTGTCATATAGGTATGCTCTGAAAATGCTTATTCTGATAGACCTGTCAAGTAAAAAGGGTGGAGAAACACATGATTTGTGAATCCCTGAGTATGAATTGGAGCTTCAAGAAATTCAGCACTGCCTAAGCAAGAGACATTTTGTTCATACACAGCTATTGAAACTTGAATATCTAAAGGGCTGGAGAAAACTTAGTCTGTCATAGACACTCCTGAATTGGCGGAATTTTAGATGCTAATGATAAGTACTAAACTACATGCTCAGAGACCCATTAAGGCCTCTAAGTCACTTTCGCAAATCAATCCCAAAGAGCTAGGTACAACAGCTAGCCATAGCATACAAGTAAAATAGAGTTTTTAAGAGAGTTAGCATATAGACAGAAAAGGGATTACTTAGTGAAGAAGACAGATGGAGTGAATGATTGAATGACATTTACTAAGCAGGAGAGGAAAGTGATAGGGAAAAGGGACAGCTCCAATGAACACAAACATGTAGTAGATAGAGAAATGGTGTGCTAGATTTAAAGGACATCTGGTGTAAGGGACAGCTGAAGTGTATGAGTGACATGCCCTAGATATAAGGTTGGGAGTGCTGTGTATGAGTGACAGCTGACTTAGCTATCATGGGTGACATGTCCTCCACAGAGAAATAGAGTGCTGGATACAAGTGACAGCTAGTGTGTACTTTATGAGTGAAATATCTTTGTTACAGCAGGCAAATATGAGGAAAAATTAGTTGGAGTGCCTAAGCAGCATGTTCCTGACCAAAGAAGGAAGAGTTAGGTGCAACACAAAGCTGCAATGCATAGGTAACATGACCTAGAAGGAGATGAGAGCAGTAAGTGGAACAAGTGCAGTAGGACTAGATTGGCTTAAATAACCCTGGTGGGAAGGAGATGTCATAAGTGTAATGCATGACTGAAGTGTACAACTGATAGGCCACTAGCTGAGAACACACTGGCCAAAGCTGATAGAGTTGGCAGTTGGCTGCAGCCAGCACAATGCAACCATAATCGGATTTTTCTAGCATTTCCCTGAAGTGCATCAAATACTTGGTGCAGATCACCATGGGGATTTCTATAATAAAAACTGTAGACTCTTCCTGCTGGCATCATTAGTAGAGAATTTTTAAAGATGTCACTGTATTTTGTCCTTATTTGGACAATTGAAGTAAAGGCGTCACTGAAACATAGAATCATAGAATCATAGAATAGTTAGGGTTGGAAAGGACCTTAAGATCATCTAGTTCCAACCCCACTGCTATGGGCAG
>JASSUY010007677.1:0-18122 GCA_032466535.1 Forpus xanthops
CCTGCGCCGAGGCCAGCAGCGCGGGCTGGGATGGGCCCGCGGGAGGCTGGGCGGCTGCGTGCCAGTGGGACTGGGGCAGCCAGGTGAGGGGCTGCCCGCCGCTAACGGGGCTTCTCCCCCCTCCCCTCGCTTGCAGGAACGCGCTTATGTTCAATAACGAACTCATGGCTGACGTTCACTTCATCGTGGGCCCGCCAGGGGCATCCAAGAAAGTTCCTGCCCATAAGGTTTGTGCAGATAATTTTTGGCTTTTTAATACTGCCGTGCATATCGCCTTCTCCCCCGCCTTACAACTAGGTTCTGTTTTTTTTTTTTTTTTCCTAATTGCAGTTCTTGTCTAATACCAGAAGTAATTCACTGCAATTAAAAGGCACAGTTTGAAGCAGTGCCTCCACTGTAGCTTTTCACTTTCCCTCAGTGTAGCTCTTAACCGCAAGCCAGCATGCTCAGCTCTTGCCGATACATACTACTGAGCCTTCTCTCTGTTTTCCAGTACGTTTTGGCAGTTGGTAGCTCTGTCTTCTACGCTATGTTTTATGGCGATCTCGCAGAGGTCAAATCCGAAATCCATATACCAGATGTGGAACCTGCAGCCTTTCTAATCCTATTAAAGTAAGTGGCCACTACAAGTCTACTAATTACGTGGACAGAATCAAAGTAGCTTATAAAATATGCATCTCCTAATTGGCATTGTGCAATATGCACTTATTACTGTTTACTTAATGTGCTGACAAATACTGTATATCAGATTCACTGCCAGCAAAGATGACAAGAGATCAATCTTTAATGGCCTATAGAAGTATTTCTTTTTTTCCCCTAAGAAACTATTTTTTTTTCTTCCATCTAGATATATGTATAGTGATGAAATAGACTTGGAAGCTGACACAGTTCTGGCTACGTTGTATGCTGCCAAGAAGTACATTGTGCCGGCCCTAGCAAAGGCTTGCGTCAATTTTCTGGAGACCAGTTTAGAAGCAAAGAACGCTTGTGTCCTGCTGTCTCAGAGCAGGCTCTTTGAGGAGCCAGAGCTGACCCAGCGCTGCTGGGAAGTGATTGATGCTCAAGCAGAAATGGCACTGAAGTCAGAGGGCTTCTGTGAGATAGATCAACAAACACTAGAGATCATTGTAACCCGGGAAGCACTCAACACCAAGGAGGTAGTAGTTTTCGAGGCTGTTCTCAACTGGGCAGAGGCTGAATGCAAAAGGCAAGGGCTGCCAGTTACACCACGCAACAAGAGGAATGTATTAGGAAAAGCTCTGTACCTAGTGCGGATTCCGACCATGACTTTGGAAGAGTTTGCCAACGGAGCTGCCCAGTCTGACATCCTCACCCTCGAGGAAACTCACAACATATTCCTGTGGTACACAGCTGCAAATAAACCCAAGCTAGAGTTTCCGCTGACAAAAAGAAAAGGACTAGTACCTCAGCGATGCCATCGATTTCAGTCCTCTGCATACCGCAGCAATCAGTGGAGGTACCGAGGGCGATGTGACAGTATTCAGTTTGCCGTAGACAAACGGATATTTATAGCAGGACTGGGATTGTATGGGTCAAGTTGTGGCAAAGCTGAATACAGTGTCAAAATTGAACTGAAGCGCTTAGGAGTTGTCCTTGCTCAAAATCTGACAAAGTTTACCTCTGATGGCTCCAGTAACACTTTCTCTGTGTGGTTTGAACACCCTGTGCAGGTTGAGCAAGATACCTTTTATAATGTAAGTGCTATTCTGGATGGTAATGAACTCAGTTACTTTGGGCAAGAGGGAATGACTGAAGTGCAGTGCGGGAAAGTGACGTTCCAGTTCCAGTGCTCCTCGGACAGTACTAATGGTACCGGAGTACAAGGAGGACAAATACCTGAGCTCATTTTCTATGCATGATGCATTTCACCTTGATTGTATTCCAATACTGCAATGATGCACATTAAGGGATTCCTCTTACTACAAACTCTGCAGCAGTATGGAATGTTATGTTGCTTACCTATCTGCTACATCAGCCTATACAAATAAGTGAAGGAATGCTCTTGAATTTAATCTTATTTTATTTATTCATAAGCTATTTGACTTAATTATTAAGACTGCAACAAGCAGAGAAATGTTAAATTTTGCACGTACTGTGCATTTATTTTGTATATAGATAACTAACTTGCAGACTGCAGCTGACTTAAACAGAATGTTCTAAACTAGAGCAGTTTATGAATCTGTGAAATATAAAACATTTTTACTTGCCCTAAATCCTGTGTAGTGTACTTGATCACTGCTCATCTTACAGTTTGTGTCTGTTAATTCCTCTACAGTACAGCTAACAGGTTATGATACTGTAGTGTATCCCCTCTGTGCAGCTATACAGGGCATTAGCTATCACTGCAGGTACAAGGGTTTCCTTGCCTGGTAACTGAGGCTATCCAGCAGTAGCCTTTAATTTCCTTCACGAAAAAAGGAACTGACATCTGTGGAAGCTGAGAGGTTCCTTCGTGTTGCCTTAGCTGAAGCTAGACAAACCCTGAATATAATCAAAATCAATCAAAATCATCCTGTGGTTATAGTGAAGATCCCTAATGCCCATTCACATGCACCATCTGTATTAACCTCAAGCCTGCCCAGCAAACAGTAACACTGACAATTGCATGTGTCAAACTGCACCCCACTTGAATGACCAGAGTCAAGACTGAGAATGTACAGATGAGTATAGATGAGACTTAACACAGTTACAGGCATCATCACTGATGAAGCCCAAAGCTGCAATACTGGCAGCCCTGGCCTAAATACACATCCCATCCTTGCATTTAGGAGCGGACATCACAGAAACACTTGAAATTAGTAATTCTTAGTGAACTTAAAGGTTGTATAAGAACAAAAGCTGTTGGATCTTTGCCCCCCTCCTCTATTTTTTTCCTAAAAGCAGTATTAATCCCGTATTAATCATTTCATAGCTAATATCCATAACTATTCTTAAAGAGTGATTAAAGTAGGTGTTATTTTCAAGTATCTGACAATCATTACTGACGAGCCAGTTAGAAGTACAGGTTTTTTACAGATTTCTTGCAACATGATGACCTTGGAAAGAATACTGAAGCAGCAGTCTAAATCAGCATTTTTTTCCATGTGTAACAATTACCTCTATATTTAATTGAGAAGGATTTTCTGTTTGCCTTTTCCTAAGCTGCATTAATTTTGACCTTGAAACTAAGCCATAACAAATTCTGCCCATTCTGTCTTAAAGAAAAAGTAATAAGAAGGCAAATGAATTATTGAAAATAACTTTTTACCAAATATCAAGCTATGCTAACAAAGTCAGCACACCATTACAGCTGATAGCTGTGCACTGCCACATTCTATCTGGGTGCTGTTATAACAGTGTTCAATATGCGAGCTACGGGTTCTCTTGCTGCAAAGGCAGGCAGTTAAGTGCTTAGCTGAATATATCTGAAGGAGGGAGTATGTGTACTGTACACAAAGGCATCTGATTCTCTCAGTATAGATTAAGGAGTGTGGGAGTAAGAGTGGGTAAAGATACAGAAAAAAGATTCCTGCACAGAGGTGGTAACAGTCACAAGACCTCTCTACAACCACACTCTTTTAACTGGAATTGGCATGAACTCCCTTGGCTAAAAATCTATAGCCTAGACAATAGCTTTTTTGCCCCTTTTGACAGGTTAGAACCCACCTTCCTATCACTGTTAAAATTTCAGTGACGACTTACTAATTAAAAAGTTATTCACATGCTTTGTATTTCAAGCTCTAAACAACTCAGATACAGGTGACGGACAGATAGTGAATTTGGCAAATATTTATCAAACGCTGCATCTCTGTAGAACTGAAGTGCGACAGGCCTGTGTAAGCTTGCAAATGTACACAAATTTGTTATACACGAGCCCTGTCTTAGCGTAGCTTGCAAAAAGCAACAAAATTGTTTTCAAAAGAAAACAGCATCTAGCTCTCAGAAATCTTACGTAAAGAACGGACTCCCATAGTCGGCGAAGCTCTTCCACCTGGGCTGATTCCAGCTTCACTTTTAAAGATACCATTTTTGCATTTGGCACACAGTACTATGTTTATCTATATACATACATATACATTCTTGTCAAGTAACCCTGCAAAACCCACACCCAAATACTCAAAAGTCAACTCAAAAAAATACCTATAGCTGGAGCATTTATGCAGAGTTCTCTGGCCAACAGAAGGAACGTTCTTCCCAGCACATAGACATTCACCTATTTAAAAGACAAAAAAAACCCCATTATTTAAATATTAAACCACAGATGTTTTAAATAGAACATTTATATGGAAAGAAAAAAAAAAAAAAAAACAAACCCTGACTTTTGAATTCTTAAACAACCTGCTTGTAAAAGTTCAAGTGAAGTAATACAAGCGATATTCTACTTGTCAAAAGCTGCACAAATTAGCATTGTAAATCAAAGAAGTTTATATTGAAAAAATGAAAAGAAGCTGTTCTTCATGCTCTTCAGTGAGATCTGTAGTACTTGGACAATTTTTCAGTTGTTATCTAACATTGTGACATCGAGCAGACTTTAATATAACATCAGTATATATAAAGTGTCATTTGTCTTGTAACATAACAAAACCTGAGCAAATACTCACAAGTTAGTACAAATTTCAGCTCTGCATGATCATGTGAAATGGGATAATTAAGTATTGCACAAGCACACACCAAACTTTTCCACCAAAGCAAGGAGTGGTGCTATATGCCCCAGGGGTTATTTGTCATTTCTTACTCTCTGGACATTGCTCTGGATTACCCTACATTAAAAAAAAAAAGACAAATTCAGAAAAAAACTAAGCCACAGCAAACCTGATGAGGAGCCAGGGACAAAGCCCTGCATGCTTCCTTCACTGTGGCACTGCAGAGGATGTAAATGTAGGGGAGGAGTTGCTCTTTATACTCTGATCTGCAACTAATAGCATAGGCAATGACATGTGTATTTTAAAAGTCTGAGGAGGTTTTCTTTCACTATTTTATGTTTTGTGGTCAGCAAGAAAGGCAGGATATATTTCTGTTCCTAATCAGCCCCAAACATTCCCATGAAGCTCTGTGATCACCTTGCTCCCCCCAAGGCATACGTAAAGGCAAGGTTAGCAGGAAACATTCCATCGTCCTACACTCCAAATGCATATATTTTTATATTTTAAGGCTACTATACACTCTATTGCTTTTATGTGACACAACTGTCCCTCCCTTTCCTATGCCAGGATAGTAAAGGTGTTTACTAAGCAGTCAATTGCATAACTGAGTTGCTGGTTATGGTAGAAGCCTATGTAAATAGAAATATCCTGTTACTGAGTATATTCTCTTTCAGTTTTGTAAGAGCTTTACCTACAGCATTTTTAAAAGCAAACTTCCCTTTCAAGTTTATAGATGCTTCTACTAAGATAGCAAAAATGAATATATATAAAAAAAACCCACCAAAAATACTGACACATTTTCACCTAGCACATCAAAATCTGAAATGTTCTTAATGTACATTTTTCCTCAAATATAAAAAAAAAATTAAAAAATGTGAACTTCAAAGAAATCCTCAGGATAAGTGTGTGTCCTGAAAGTGAGTGTGCATTCAAGTGCACACAATGCAATGGTAATTAATTTCATAGTTAGTGGAAGGTGTTGGGTATCTACCTTTCATGCTGTGTCTGACCAATGACCGGACTGGCCTAGAAGATACGAAAGTATGTTCACAAATTTTACTGTTCTCTTTCTTCCTGAAATACTAGACAACATAGGAATAGTATTCTATGAGAAAGAAGTGAACAAATATACCCCATACATAAGAATCATATTTATTTGGAAATAAGCCACTGAATTTTTATACAGAAAAATAAGCACCTACTGAATCCAGCAATTCAGATAGGAGTTTGAGAGTATGTGACTTTCCATAAGCCACAGAGACAGAACAGACATTAGTACAACAAAGCATCTGCAGTGTTTCAGATGGCTGTAGATGCTCTAGATTCACTGCAAGCTTGGAATGGCTTGTTTTGACCTTTTGTCAAAAAATTATTAACATAAAGAGTGGGGGTTTAGCTGCAGCTTCAGCCTTCTAAGTTTGCCAACCAAGTTACTGCAAATCTTAAACTTCATCACTTAGATCTTGTTCTGCAAGGATGATTTCACTGCACAAATCAATAAAGTTACTTCAGGGGAGATAACTACATATAATGTTTCCATCAGAGGCTTCAAACTCATCTCGTTCTCTCATTTTAGTCTAGGAAAAAAAACACCCTGAAATTCAGGCAAGTATTTTTCCTTATGGCTTTTTTGTCACAACTCCCAAATATTTGATGTGTCCCCATCAAACCATCCCACTCTCTAAGAAGCTCCTTCCAACCAAACTTTCCATAAATGTGATCAAAGAACAAATAAATAAGAAGAGGCATAAAGTAGCAGGGCTTTAAAATTAAGTTCTAACAATCAAAGTGGGTGCCAAATTAAATGTAAAGCAAAGACAAATGCATAATAAAACTGCTCGATCACAGTTTTCCTCTCCTTGGCCTAACTAAAAGTCTGGTTTATTTGAGAAGTAATGTACTTAAATCTAACCTGCTTTTCCACTTCACCCACACCATCAGTGTTTTATGACCAACTTTAAGGTGTAGGCAGTGTATTTAAAATAATAAATTCAAATAGAAATGGTACATCAGGGAATTTCTTTCTTTTAATCACAAGTGAATTTCTTTGCAGTTTCTGGTTACTACCAATTTAGAAAGAAAGAAAGCATAATATACAGTGGATTATATGCTCTGTATTGTTTTCCTAATGAAACACGTTTTTGATGCCAAGGTACATCACAAAAAGAAGAATCAAGAATATTTAATTGCTTCCAGTTTTCCTGGTAAATCAGTAGGAAAAGAAACTTAAGGCCCTCTTGAACAATACGCTTTTCATCTTAAAAAGTTACCAGATAGTCACAGGTTCTGGGGTGTTTCTCATAAATGAGAAATTAAAGATGGCATAAAACTAATACAGAAATATGTAATGCCACTGAACTGCTGAAACATATTTAAGATCTTCTGGGTTTAGTGGAAGAAGGCCCTTTCACTAAAATTTTATGCTACTGTCACTAATTTCAACTATTACTCATGCACACACACATCCTGTGACAGATGAGATACGATATATAACAGGCTCATAAATAGAGTCTTTCTTTAATCTGATCATTTGTATGGGGTTTTTTTGCACTTCGTTAAGCTTAGAAAATTGAGATAATTAATTGAGGCCTACTTTAATTTCTAGTTCTTTCTTCATTAAGAACTTCTTATAAAAATTCATATACTACAATCCATCAAAAGCTTAACACTCCAAATTTAGAACCATATGACATTTTGCATTCATAAAACTTAATTTTATGTAAGTCCTTAGCATGGTGAATAAACAAAAATGCCCTTCTAAAAAGATGTGTCTAGCTTAGGCTTCAATTGGTGCATCTTTAGAGCTTACCACAGGAACTTCAGCCTCTTTGCCCTCCTCTTAATTTAAAAGAATCATACTGAAAAACAGTGCATCTCCAAACTCTGCCCAGTCAGAACTGTCAAAGTGTTACAATTCTTTTTATAGACATTCATAAGACTTGCGCTTTTGGCCGGCAATATTTTCATCAGATATTAAAATTTCCTAAACTTGATGCAATCACTAGGTTCGAGCATCAACACCTAATACAAGAGTGGCGGCAGCCTCTGTCAGATGGGATATTTTAAATTATCTGCATACCCTGATAGTTTTTACTGCATTATTTTATGTTCTGTTCCCATTTAACAGAGTAAGTTTTATAAAAATATGGACCTAACACTGAATTGTTGATTTTTTTTTTCTTTTTAAAGAAAAAGAAAACCCAGAACAAAACAAAAAATCCCAACTCAACAAAAACCAAGATGCTTCAGCAGGAAGACATCTTTCTGACAAAGCTTTGCTCACCAAGGCACTGCAAAAAGAAATCAATCAACTGTTTTTACTCTGACGTTTTTACAGGAGGACTTAAAATTCTCAAAGTTGCTATCTTTTACCAATAGATAGTTTCTGCTCTTATTCAGAAGACTGTGTATTAGTTAAAACGGGCATTTGGAGAAGGAATGGCTTCCAATTATTCAGTTACATCTTTACAAAAAGATCCTTCTACTTGTTATACCCTTTGCCCTTCACAGTATTTTTTGGAGACACAGTCTTTTCATTTCACATCTGTCAATCATCAGATGCTGATTTCAAAGGGACACTTCCACAGGGACTTTTATCCTTCCATAATTTCTTCTTGCTTTCACGTCATGCCTGATGTGTTCACAAATCCCAATATGCTTCCACTTCTAGAAGCAACAACAAATTCCTTGTTTCCAGCAACACAGGATTTCAGCTGTTCATCAGGCTAACACCTTCCAGAATTTTAAACTCTCTGGGAAACAGGGAATCTCCTATTCATACAGCTACTAGGTCACTTTATCTTCTGGACAGTAGCAGAAAATAAAGCTGCCATTATTGAATGAAAGTTTTTGCTTCACCCTAAGTTCCATAAATTTATAAATCAATACTCTTTTCACTATGACCAATTTCCAAAAAGGCCTTTCAAGACTGTGGTGTGACATTACGGGAATATATTACAAATGGTGATGATAGTTAAGGTATTCTTTCTTCTAGAAAGACAAAGTCTGGGCAGTTGGAACACGATGAGAATTCACACTGTGAAACATCCATGGCTGCTTGCCTAAATAATTAAGCAAGCATGAAAAGCAAATGAGTTTTTAAGGAGAGTGTCTGTTGCTGGGGAAAGAGGCACCTGTGGTTATTTGATTCATTATTAACATTTCTAGTATAGTAATGCCTGAAGGTCTCAACCAGGTTGTTTAAATTAACTCAACATAGCTATTTGCATAGGGGCAATAAAGGCAAATGCAGTCGACATGTTAATAACTTTAAATTAACAAGGGGTATTAAAAACTAGAGCAAATGAATATAATCTTAAAAAAATACTCTTATTTTACCCTTCTGCACACAAACTGACACTTCTTTTTTTGATCCATATTGCAACCAGGACATTACATTTAACCTCGAAAGACGACTACAAACACCTACCAAACTCAGCTTGTCAGACTGCAGTTCAAAGAGACACAAATCAAAATTAAGCAGCTTCCTCTCATGCTATGCTTTAGAGTGTTGCCTTCAGCCTAAGGACTCTGCAGGGACAATCTACTTTTGCTAATCAGATATGGGGTAGTTCTAACATTCTTCCTCCACCACCACAGCAGTACAATAGACCATTATCATAACACATATGCAAGAAAGAATAATTTGCAACAAGCATAGAAGAATCAGGGTAGCCAATGCTGGCTTCAGAAAAAAAAACAAAAAAACAAGTGTCCAAAATTTCACAATAAAAATCCATCTGGACAAGAAGTTACTGTTACTTGATTAAACAAATTGAAGCTAAAGAAATAAGGAAGGGGTATTGTGTGTTGAAGGGGGAAGAGAGATCAACAGAGGGCTAGACCAAGCAAGCATTGGTTACTGATTTTTATTTCTTGTGTAGTCTCTTCCTGTATCTAGAACTGTAGCACAGTTCAAGCTGGAATGGGTCTCAGCAGGTCTCCAACCCCAACCTCCTGCTCAAAGCAGGGGCAGCTACAAGAACAGACCAGGTTCCTCAGAATCTTGAAAACTCTGATTGACAGAGAATTCTAAACTGCTCTGAGCAACCTGTTTCAATGCTTGGCTGTCCTCATGGTGAAAAACCTTTTCACAATATCAAGTCAAAACACCTCATTTTAATTAATTACTAATGTTGCTGCTAATCCTCCTGCTCAAACTCCTGTAAAAAAATTGGCTCTCCTTAACATCTTTTAAGTATTAGCCTTATTTAACAGTAGGACACACCAAAGGCACACTAAAAATTATATTCTAATAGGCTGATTGGAGATCAAAGTACTGCAAACACTTCTTCCCAAAGTCTTTTATGACCACATTGCAAAGACCATGACCCTGAAGATTACAAGAGACTAAAAAGAAACCTGCCATTTCTGAGGATGAGAAGGGCAGCATTTCACCTCAGCAAGATCAAAACTTTAGCCAAATAGTTCTCCAGGTGCAAAGAATGAGGTGCTCAAACAGATGAGCAACTCTAAACTGTTCAAAAGTTGGGCCAAGGCTAGACAAGCTTCTCAGCTCTCCTATATAAGCAAGGCCTGTTGCTTAGCTTGGACTAACAAAAAAGCAAACAAAGGGGCTGATTACAGACCTCTCTAAAGACTATATTTGCAAGTGAAATGCAGTATCTGAAAATATAAGCCAGTACTTTCCCTGTCAGAGACTGGTGACTGATCACCCTTCCAACTCAATCAAGATGCAGCATGGCTGATCTGCAGAAGGAGCCTGATCTGCAGCAGTGTAGCAGTGATCTGGACATTTTCAGATAATACTTTAAAGGCTAAATGTACCAGAAGCATACTGAATCTGACAACACTTCCAACAGGTTTCCAAGACATGGGATATACTTCACCTCAGGATAAAATGGGAGAAAAAATACCAAGGAAACTGCCTTTACAATTAAAAAAAAAGATGACTTTTGGCTTTTTCCAAGATGACAGCAGTTTTGAAACTACAAAAACTATTATGAAATGTAGCAGTTCTCCAGTGGAACAAGACAAACTCTCACGTCAGTCATCAGCATAAGAGAAAAACTGACATGACTTCTTAAACAAACTGCCATTAACAGTGAAAATTAGTCTCCTCTATTCTAAGTTTTAGCAGTATAATACTATTCTAAAAGTGTATTAAACTACACAGGACAGCTTTTTTTTTTTTCTTTTATGGGGAATGGGAGACCAAATCCCAAAACCACTCAGTAAAGACAAGCAGAGAGGTTGGGCAAGTAGGAGAGACCAGATCTTAAGAGGCCACTCTTAAGGTTTTGGTTTGGGTTTTTTTTTGTTTGTTCATTTTTAAAAAGCTAAGCAGATCAACAAGAGAGAAAGAACACAAACATGTTAGCTCATTAAACAAACCATGAGTTGCAGGTAACAGCAGATTCAAGCCTTCTTTTAGCTACCACCATTCTTACATTGCAATTCACAGAGGGAGTTAACTCTCCTAGGGCTTGAAAGACACTGGTTGAAGGTCACTGATGTGGAGGGTGTCATTAAATGGGATGAAGAATGGGATTGCTAATATTGCTTCCAGCTGCAAGATGGCAGAATGGCCTTTTCCATAGGCTTTCATTTATCTTTTTTGCTGGTAGCTAGAGTTACAAAACTTTGTTCTGCTTTTAGATGAAGCAATGCACAAAAGGTTGTTCCACTTGTTTTTCCACCCTCAAATGCACTGAAACTTATTTCAAGGTGTTCTGTAACACACTCAGTAGCCTCCACAATGACACTCCGTAAGGATGTTTCGTTTGGTAACTCTCTTCAAAAAATCCCTGCAGTCAGATGATTAGCAGCCCTGCAGGCCCCGTCACCTCTCATACAACTGAGCTGCATCAAGCAGAAAAGGCCAAAGAAAAACCTCAAAATCTGCTATTAGCATCTAAGCAAGAGCTGGTGAGTGAAGCTCAGCTATAGCTCATTGCTTAGGCTTTCAGATGTGACTATTTCCTGACACAAAATTGACACCTCTCTCACTTTACCAAGAAAAACAGTCCCCTGGACCACTTTGCCACATTTTCTGCAGATGAGTGAATAAGTTAAATGTTTTGGAAAGATAATACCACTGCCATTACTGCTACTACTGCTGCTAACAACCTTTCTTTTCCTATAATGCCATTCACATCCCAACTTTAGGATGGGAAAACTGCCCTTGAAAAAAAGAGGCACTTCAAGGTAATACAGTACAATCTAATGAGGTAATTGCTTTTCTTTAGGTACAAAATCTGTGGGCAAAGGCTGATCAAAAGCAGAATCTACCGATGCTTTTTGCCTGGGCCATAAATGCCTTACCACCAAGTTTTTGTTGGTTGCTTTTTTGTTTTGTTTTGTTTGCTTGCTCTTTTTTGGGGGGAGGAGGGCAAACCATTTTGGTTTGGTTTGGGGCGGTTGCTTGGGGTTTTTTGGGGGGTTGTGGGGCTTCTTGGGGTTTGTGTTTTGATTTGAGGAATTTTTCTTTGAGGGGGTGAGGTTTTTTTTTTTTGGTTTTTTTTTTTTTTTTTTTTTTTTTTGTTTTTTCTGGTTGTTTTTTGTTTGTTTGCTTGTTTTTTGAAGAAGGAAGGGGATAAGGAGTGGTTAAGGGGTAAACAAACTCCAGGCAGAGGAGAAATAAAGCTAGGACCTGAAAGCTCACTTGTAAGTTCTTCAATGTGACTTTCTAGCTATAGTTAACAATGACATTTAACATTCCTGTTTGCTCAGATTCATCATAAGGAAGCTATAAAGCAGAGCACATCTTAAGTCTTCACACACTTAAATACATAAATACAGATAATGATACTGAAATTTTGCATTTTTCCTTCTTTCCCCACTATTAATCTATTCCTGTCTCTCCCATCTCTTCAGTTACCCCTCTTTAACGTTCTGGTCCTCACAATGTCCCATCTTCCCACCTTTTCCAGCTGGAATATACAGAGGGGGAAAGTCAAACTGTTCAATCTTTCTTGTCTGTGCCTGCTGACAATACTTTTCTTTTACAGATACAGTACCGATTCTTCTTCACATTGTGTGACTATTCTTCGTATTACTGTCATCACTCTATTTCATAACAATCACCATGAAAAATCACCAGTGTTTAGAAGGAAATAAACCTCCCATTCTATACATGCGTTATTTGGTTATAAGTAATCAAAGTAATTCAGTAAGAGTTTAGAAGAGAGAAAAAAAGTTACTCTTTTTTAGGAATTAAAGATTCATTTGATTATTGCAATTCCAGCAGATTGCTTCAAGCAATAAATAGTCTTTACAGGGATGCCATTTACCAAGACAGCTGGGAAGACAAAAATAGATGCAACTAACCTACTCACATTGTATGTAAAACAGTTGTAACATGGAGAATGAGCATAAGAGCATATGTCATTAGAGCTTTCTAATTCCACACACAGAGCAAGAACGCCTTTCTCTCAAAATAAATTTTATAAACCACATCTCTGTAGTGCACTAATCCATTTAGACAGTATTACCTACCAAAAAAGCTATTTCTGTCTTCAACAACTGCTGTTTTAAAAATGTGTAGCATCTGACTCTGTGCCATTGCAGTGACTCTGAATCCTGATGAAAGGATCACGCTAACTCTCAATGCATTATATGTAGCATTCAAGGGGGAAAAAAAAATTAACATTGAATTTTGCTGAACAATTACTCAGATTTACAAACCCAGTGATTTTCCAACTCAGAATTTTTAGAGAGAAATTAGAACATCCCAAACAGCCCACACTGACAGCTCTTCGTTTGAAACCGATCTTGAAACTTTAACAATTCAAAAGTTTCAAATAGTAATTGAAAAGATACCTTACCTGAAGAAGGTCACTGAGGTCAAGTAACATGTCTGTGAGGAAGTCAAGGAATATACATGCTTGTTGAATGTGACACTGCTTCTTAATTTCATTAGCAACCCCAGAAAGGAAGCAATAAACCCAGATTTACCTGTCAAATAAATGAAATATGGACTCAGTATTTGATGCACCACTTCTGCTAACAGACAGCACCAAGCTAACAGTTCAGCTCCCCAAAAAACCCCGCCAGCACCAGCTGCATTTGCTACACAAGCTGTCCATGTGAAGTGATGGTCTCAAAGAACAATGCTCACCATGCAAGGCAGCCTAAGACTGACCCAATGATAACAATAAACCCAATAACTGCATCAAGATACAACACTTTATGTTCTTAAATGAAGTTTAATAAGCGCATTCTAAGTCTCCTATGCCAGCTTAGGGGCAAAGGATCCCAGAAAAACAGATGGAAGAGCAAAATAAGAAACCTGCAATAAGTTTCTGTTGTCCTCATACAAGAGGACCTGTCAAAGAACTGAGAAAAGATAGCAGCTTTGGCTACTCACTTCTCTGATCAAGCAAATCAGTTGTTACCTATGAGTTTTCATTCCGTCCATCATACCCTACACTACTGAAAAAATATTAGGTCACCATCCACTACTCGCTATATGCACCCTTGGAACTCATAATAGCTAAAACCAAGCCAAAACCACTACAGATTTCCATTAGATTGCTGAAAGCAAGCACACTGATAAAAACATTATCTTGACAATACCTAGGAAGAAAAAATGCTAGAACCATTAAGCTTAAGGAGCAAAGGTAGTCTTCTCACTGCAATCAAGGTAAGGCACATATGCTGGATCTCCTATCAGCTACTCAGGTGTGGTTTACATGTTGTGAATGATTCCGGTTTTACCAATAAAAGGAGTGTAAAGATAAAGTGTGAGAGAAGGAGAGTGAGGCAGGCAAATAAAATATGTGGGGGTGTGTGTGTGCATTTGTGTATGTGGCAATGTGTTGAGAAATCCAGTATTAAAAAAAACACAGGGACGTCAGTATAGTTTGGTACGTCGTGGTAACGCAAGTATTAGCGTATGGTGTTCTTAAAGTATGCCACAGTAATAAAGCACACGTTTCTTCTAAGTATTATTAGCCATGGAAGAATAATTCAGATAACGTAATCAGTTTATACATAAACATTTGCCTTGTGAAGAGTTTTTATCCTTGAGCATTTCTTTCCTTAGTTTGCATTTGAAATTGTATGAATTTAGAACTCAAAATTTGTTATAATTTCCAATACCTTATGTTGTTATTTTGTAAAAGCCAATTTTAGCATTAAGGAAACATAGCATAGCTGGATATTTATTTAGCTGAAAACTCAGTATGTCTCTGAAAAAAATCCAAAATCTATTATTGATAGTATATGGAAGACATTAAAGTAATCTTAAATTTTAAGACAGTAAGGAAATCGTTAACAAAACCAATCTGTAAAATATATAGCTTAAATTTACATGCAGCAGTATTGAATTTGATGCAACTTTTTGTCAAAGTAGTGAGAAAGGAGAAAAATGGAAAGACTTTAACAACCAGTTGCCAAGGAACCATAATAACTGTCAGCTCATCAAACCAAGCTAACAGTTCAGCTCCCCAAAAAATCCTGCCAGCACCTGCTGCATTTACTACACAAGTTGTCTATGTGAAGCGATGGTCTCAAAGAACAAGCCAACACCTTGTGTGACTTACAATGCTCATCATACAAAACAGCCTAAGAAAGACACGATAACAAAAAAAAACAGTAACTGCATCAAGATAGAATACTCTTATTAAACTTCATTTAAAAGCATAAAGTATAATGAGTCTCCTATGCCAGGAAAAAATGCTAAAAAACAATTGTTAGGGAAAAAAAATCACCCACCATACCAGTTTTAGACTTGAGACATCACAGAATGACTTGGGTTTGGAGGGACCTTAAAGATCATCTTGATCCATCCTCCTGCCATGGGCAGGGACACCTTTCACTACACCAGGCTACTCAAAGACCCATGCAAACTGGCCTCGAACACTGCCAGGGATGGAGCATCCAAAGCTTCTATGGGCAACCTGTTCCAATGTCTCACCACTCTCACAGTAAAGAACTTCCTAGTATCTGATCTAAATCTCCCCAGTTTCAGCTTGAAGTCTTTCTACCTTGTCCTATCGTTAGGGACTGTAGTCATAGGACAAGGGGTAGCGGGTTCAAACTTAAACAGGGGAAGTTTAGATTGGATCTGAGGAAGAAATTCTTTCTTGTCAGGGTGGTGAGGCACTGGAATGGGTTGCCCAGGGAAGTTGTGAATGCTCCATTGCTGTCAGTGTTCAAGGCTAGGTTGGACATAGCCTTGGGTGACATGGTTTAGTGTGAGGTGTCCCTGCTCCTGGCAGGGGGGTTGGAACTAGATGATTTTAGGGTCCTTTTCAACTCTAACTATTCTATAATTCTATCACTACATTTGTAAAAAGTCTCCCACCAGCTTTCTTGTCAGACCCTTTAGGTACTAGAAGCTGCTCTAAGGTCTCACAAGAGCCTTTTCTACTTCAGGCTGAACAAGCTCAACTCTCTCAGCCTATCTCCACAACAGAAATGTTCTCCTCCTCTGATAATCTTTGCAGCCAACTCTGGACTTGCTCCAAGAGGTCCACATCCCTTTTGCTGAATGCACGACTGTGGACGTGGTCTGACGGGAGTGGAATACAGAAATATTTTAGGTCTGAAAATGTTCCTAACTCTCTACTGACCTGAAGTGTCAGGTTCATCTATGTTTACCCTGGGACACCTTCACCACTGAGATAAACTAAAATTATCACTCACGTCTGACGGATTTCATCAAAATTTAAGAGGGGGAAGAAAGAAACACCACCACACACACCAGAAGGAGCTCAGAGGTTGTTGGGGCACCAATCTGAGCAGCTGAGTCGTCCTACACTCTGTCTGCTGTCACTGGAAGCAGAGGATGAGTTACAAAGAACATCACTGCCAAATGCTAACTCATACCTTAGGTGAGCCAGAGAACTACTTTTCTAACCTAAGCATTTCAGTTACAGCCACAAAATCTGTATAACAAAGAATTCTCTATCCTCCTCAAACCATTAAAAACACTTTAGTGGAAGACCTAAAGTTAACACATTATAATTGCTCAGGCTTTACTACTGTAAGAAAAAGCACCTCTTTGTCCAAGCCACAAGAAACAGAGGGTATTGTATGCATTTACAATGACATGAGATTAGAGCTAAGAAGCCGGGAAATTCACTTGCAGGGTTCAGGCAACTCTGAAGCAATTTAAAGCTGCATTATACATGTTTTAACATACATTTGCTTTTCTTCTTAGAGAAGTCAGCTCAAGTGTCCACTGAAATTGTAAGCAGAGGTCACATTAAAAATGTGGCATTTCTCTATTTAAGGTAGCCTCCAGCAATCTCCCTCCCTGATTAGGCATGTAGCTGGTACAGCAAAGCAAAAGCAAAGGGGAAATTTGAGTCATGCAGTAGTAATGAGTTGGCCTTTACTGTGAATATTGTGAGCACAATTATCAGCAGGAAGTAGTTTTAAAAACAGGCAGTTGTTTTCAAACTCTTTTTCAGAGTTGGAACAGTTCAGGAGAACATACAACAACAGCTGAAACCAGCAGATAATACCCCATATGTATTCAAGAATTATACAATCGTAAGATAAATGTTTTCTTTGAGGCTGAAAGAAAACAGTGGTAACTTCACATAGATTGCTAGCACATGGAAAAGTTCTCTCAAAGGGATAGAAAGCTACTGATACTATAGATATACACCCACAGAATAACAGCATAAACACAAGGAGACTTAGGTTATATGTGCTCAATTAAAAAAAAAAAAAAAGAAAAAGAAAAAAGGCATGAAAAGTTTCAAACTCTTTTCGTTTGCCATTCATTCTTTAAGCCGATTTTACCAAGGTATGCAATGACTGTCCGTCACTAGAAACTTTTAAATCAAAGTGAGTAGAGTCTAAAGGCTTTACTTCAAAAGACTTAATTCAAGGGAACGCTTTGACCAACCTGATGCAAAAGGTCAGACTGAGTGGCCAGAACACTCACTCCCTTTCTGCCTTTATAATCTGGTAATCTGTGGATAATGTGAGAGCACTATGAATCATTGCAATAATGGTCTCATTCTCAGCACCAGAAGAAACAAATGTTCATGATGAAATGAATAGAACCAGAAACTTAAATCCCAAAATACCAAAACAAGCGTGTATTTGTACCTCATATAGACCTACATATTGCATATTCCAGCAGCCCTAAAGTACTTATATGAAGCAAAATCCCCTTGGCTTTCACTATTAACATTTAGCTGGAGGCAAAACTACCATTTGGAAATATATTTGCAAATATAGAGATGCAGGAATAAATTGTGGAAGATGCTTTTAAAATAACAACTGTCATTTACAACAGAGTCATTCCCCCTCCTAATAAATAAATATATAAATCTTGGTTTAAATGTCTGGTAATTTACAACTCTCAGGAAGCCTTCAAACACTATTTCATGCTACAGTGTCAGAATTCTTCCATCATGTAGCATGTCCTATCTGGGAGACACAGGCACATGTAAACAGCACAGAGAATCATAGAATCATGTAATAGTTAGGGTTGGAAAGGACCTTAAGATCATCTAGTTCCAACCCCCCTGCCATGGGCAGGGACACCTCACACTA
>JASSUY010007678.1:0-11421 GCA_032466535.1 Forpus xanthops
ACAAGCATGTCAAGGTCCCTCTGGATGGCATTCCTTCCCTCCAACGTATCAACCAAACCACAGAGCTTGGTGTCATCCACCTAGCACAAGCTGCTGGGAAATAATTCCAGGCACTATGAGCGTAGAACGGCCATAGCCTGGCAGAGAACAACCAAATATGGAACCAAACTAAACCTGAACCACTTCACATATCAGTAACTGTACTTCCCTGAGCAATTAAATAAACCTCAGCCTCAGTATAGTAAGAATTACTGTGCCCTAAAGATGCAGTACAGCACAGTAAGCTTTTACCACACATAGAGATGGTCTAAAAACACTGTGAGCATCTAGCAAAACACTGGGAATAGCATGCAACAACATGGGTATTGTTCTTTTTTAGCTTCATTGATTATCCATTGTTTGAAGCCTCAGATTGGTTACAAGCTGGCACGCAACCCCTGGACAGGAATTACTATGAATATTGGGCTTTTGAGAACAAGCTCTACATAAGTGGGAAGGATATGCCATGCATTGGCCAAGCTCTGGGCTGTCATGTGCAGTCCTGAATAAAAGTGCTTTCCAGTCGCAGCACATACATCTGAGTCAAGGCAATGTCCCAACAGCTCAAGACGAGATAACAAAGCTCTTTTCAGTGCTGCATCTTCCTCCAAGTAGGAATCCTCACAACCCATCTTTAGCCAAGATGAATTTGTCTTTGGCCAGAAAGCCAGTTCTGTGTCTTCTGCATATAAAATCTGTGGTTGTGCTTCCGATGACTCAAGTGCTGTTTAGCTCCCACCCATGATGTTCATTGTTTATGTCTCTGGATTTTTTACCTAATCAACTACATATGCACATCATTTCACTTTGTAACAGCTCTAAGTAGCACTTACTTTTCATGAAATCTCTGCATTACAATGAATGTCTATGTTTAACCTAGAAACCAGTCAGAGTTGATAGCTTTTCAAGCTTCATCCAATTATTGATCAGTTGGTTGAAAAATTTAAACAGCTGCTTGCTCTTTGCCCAAACATTTCTCATGCAATTTAAGGGGAGATCTATTTAAAGTAGCATATTCTTCTTTCAGAAGTCACAGTATAGGATAAGATGCTAAAAAATCATTCATATACACTGCCATGTATGTTGTTTTAATACACAGGCAAAACACAGAAGTCAGTTCCGCCCTGTCATGGTTTAAGCTCAGTCAGCCACACAGTCTCTACTCCCCCCACTTTCTCCTCCCTGCTCCCAGAGGAATGGGGAGAATAGAAAAAATGTGACTCTCACGGGTTAAGATAAGAACAGTTTAGTAACTACGATATAACACAAACCACTGCTGCTACCACCAATAATAATGATAAGAAATTAACAAGGGAAGAGAATACCACCCGCCGACTGATACTCAGGCCAACCCGAGCAGTGATCAAGCCCTTCTGGGTAACTGCCCCCAGTTTTTACATCCTGGGCATGACATGCTGTGGTATGGAATACCTCCTTGGGCAGTTTGGGTCAGGTGTCCTGTCTCTGCTTCCTCCTGGCTTCCTCTCCTCCCTGGCAGACCATGAGGCTCAGAAAGTCCTTGGTCAGACTAAACATTACTGAGCAGTAACTAAAAATATCGGTGTTATCAGCGCTGTTCCCAGGCCGAAAGTCAAAACCACACCACTGCATCAGCTACTAAGAAGGAGAAAAATGACTGCTACTGCTGAACCCAGGACAGTATCCACCCCTTATTCCATACAATTCATTTCATGTTCAGATCCCACATTTTCAATATACCATCACTCTTATCTCAGATTTATACGTATGTCTACATTCACAGAGAGAGAGATAGAGAGAGACAGAGATCATTCCTTAGCACATGGACCAATTAACAGTAACACAGAAAAATAAGTAAGATAGGACATGCTGAAACTGTAAGATTAAGAGCAACAACTTTAAGAGTCAAGAAATCAGCATTGTGGCGAGTGACTGTTAATCTGAAACAATGAATGATTATCACAAATACAATTAGATACATGCTGGTCAGATCTGTCATTATCTCAAACCTTTGAGCCCCACATTGGGTGACAAAAAGAACTGTCATGGTTTAAGCTCAGTCAGCCATGCAGCCTCACTCTCACTCCCCTTGCTTCCTCCTCCCTGCTCCCAGAGGAATGGGGAGGAGAATTAGAAGAATGTAACTCCCATGGGTTGAGATAAGAACAGTCCAGTAACTGAGGTATAATACAAACCACTACTGCTGCCACCAATAATAATAATGATAAAGGAAGTAACAAGGGAAGAGAATACAACCGCTCACCACCTGCCAACTGATACTCAGCCCGACCTGAGCAGTGATCAAGCCCTTCTGGATAACTGCCCCTAGTTTACATCCTGGGCATAACATGCTGTGGTATGGAATACCTCCTTGGTCAGTTTGGATTAGGTGTCCTGTCTCTGCTTCCTCCCGGCTTCCCCCTCTCCCTGGCAGAGCATGAAACTCAGAAAGTCCCTGGTCAGACTAAACATCACTGAACAGCAACTAAAAGCATCGGTGTTGTCAGTGCTGTTCCCAAGCTGAAAGTCAGAAACACAGCACTGCACAAGCTACTACTCGTTATACTACATATGACTTTATGGTGTAATACAAAACCAGTGCTGGACCTCATTTTCCACACTGTATTTTCTAAAAATGCCGTTATGCAGTTATGTAAACAAATACACTTCAAATGTGTATTTACTTGACTTAAGGTAACATTCTTTCCCATATCAGTAAAAGGAATTCTCAGAATATGAGATAAAAAGTGATTTCAGACTTGTGATAACTATGAGGCCTAATTCCAATATCTCTCCTTATGCCTAATAAAATATGAGGGTTTTAGTCTTGTCTTCAGTTGAGGTGCTAACAGTTTCTTTCTTTCTATTCTTCTCATCTGCTTGTTTTTGTAATGAAAGCACAACCCTGGGTTCATCTGAGGATTCCCTCATGAGAAGGCAAGAGAAGCGTGAGAGGCAGAGTACATTAAATGCATGGAAATGCAGAAGCAGACCTGCCTGCAAAGCAAGGCTCTCAGCTCACAGTGAATTTCCTCTTTTTGATTTTTTTTTAATCTGAATTTTTTATTTATTCTCCTTAAAGCAGACGGCCCTTGGGCCTTGCTCACTGGAATGGGTTAATGGCATGGTTAACAGCTCTGCTGCCCACAGCATCAATTCCAAGGACCAAAATCTTCCTTCCAGAGGCACTTCCTGAGGCACTGTGTCCCTGGGCAGCCATTCCAGGTAGATGTGTATGGGAGCCTCTCCACACTGTCATAAATTAATGCTTATCTTGGAGCTGTGTCCTGAGAGCCTGCAGGACAAACATCTGAATATGAGGGACCCAGCACATCCTGGGTCTGTGGCTTTGGGACAGACTCAGCACCCAGCCAGCCACGAGGCCTGGGAACTCTGGAAGAAGAGATTCCTTGCACAGAATAAGCTTTTCTTTTTCAGGCCATTTCATCAGGAAGACGCTGAACTATGCATATCAATACCAATATCATGACAGCCCACCACACAGTAAAGGAGCAGCTTAAGAATGAACAACAGGTGGACCAGTTGCTGAGCTGAGGAACAATTCCTGAAACATTCTTAGCAGCAAGATAAATACCCATTATTCTCCAATTTGAGATACTAGAATTTCTGTCTGACACCAGATTCTCAGAATAGCAACAGCCACAAGTACAATTTTCTGCCACCTCTGGGTGGCTACAGATTTGTCCAACCAGGCAGACAATGGCCTGACCTTGACTATTCATGCCTGCACTACACCTTGGCAGGACGATAGCCCACAATACACTTGGCACAGAGCCTTCACTACTTGGAAATTCCAGGTAATACAAGGTGTTGCATATTATATGATTATCAGCAGAAGTTACTACCATCAGCAACTGGCAGTGTTGTCTTTATCTGCTTTCTTTGTCCCACACACCCCAGACTGTTTCCTTTTATTCATTCCTGATTTTGGTTTAGCTTTCGGTTCTTAATTTCAAGTTGCTCAGTGGGCTGGATCCAGGTTATCTGAAAACACACCTAAACTTCCAGGAAGAAGACACTGATCAACAACTACTCTCCTGTACACAGTGGTACCCCTATGGTTCTGCCTAAGATCCACCCCAAAAAAAGAAACTTCCCACCATCTGCTTCAAGCATAAACTGCATTTCTTAGGCCTTCTCTCAATGTAAACACATAGTAACACAGGTCTTTTCAAACAAACAAAACTAATTACAGAAGAGAAAGTATTAAAAACAATTGCCCCTGAGGAGTCTTGCACTCTTCCTGACCTACTTCCTCTGGAGGATAAGTGAGCAACCACCATACTGTTGGTAGCAGTAGTCCTGTAAATACACTAGCAGGAGGCTTTCAGATGCTAACAATCAGATCAGATCACGTGTACAGCAAAGCAGAATTCCCATGGTATACCAGCTGCCTTTCCCCAAAGCATTCAGCTTTTCCCATCTAGAAGTTCTCACCTGGTTACCACCCTCAGACAGCGATATCACAAGTGAGCACTGTGGGAAATAACACACAAATAAGCCCACAAAGTACTTCAGAACTCTTACATCAAACACTTGCAAGTGGATTTTGAACCAGAATACAATGTATCCAGCCCAGGCAGATAGGCTTGCTTTTGCTGTATCCTTGGCGCGCTCATTCCCATGTAAATACAGAGAAAGTTCTTCACCTTGGAACTATTTCGCAGCAGGTTGTATCTGGAATGCAGGTCTGAAGTGAAAGCTTATAAATCATTTGTGCTAAATCATTTGTGCAAACCCCAGATATACATAGGCTTTCCTCAGCAGAAAACAAAATAAATAAAGAAAACAAAATATTTGGGTAGCAATGTTACGTTACCAAGTCCACATTGAGGACCAAGTTTTGGGGGACTTGGGGGCTCTACAGTACTTCAGAGATGGAAACACTATAACACACTGGCTGTAGCCAAGGGCTTGGAAGTCCTAACTCGGTGTGCCACCCCTGGGAAAATTCCAGTCACTATATCAGCTGTGATTAATGTCATCCACAGTCCCCAAACTGCCAAGGAATTGCAGAACTGCCTTCAGCTCTCAAAGTGCTCCCTACAACGATACTTGCAAAGATGCTAACATTCCAATATAAACCAGACAGGATCCTCATTAAATCTGTGGGTCTGTGTCCTTTTACACCAAGTCATGGCGTGGCAAAACAGCGTGATGACCCACCTGCACAACATGTCATGGGCATCCGCTGCACCTCAAACTGGTAAAAAATTGTGTGCTCAGGACTGCATGTTCTTCTATCCCCCAGTCATCCACTTTGCAATACTCAAGAATGTCAACATGCTGCTGTATATAGGGTCAGACCTACACGCTTCCAATTAAAATAACAGCAAACATTGTAGGAGTGTTGAAAAACATTTTCTGATGTGTTTTGCTTTAAGAGGAAAAAATAGTATCAACTGTTTTCTCAATATTACATTCTGCCATTTCTGCTTAATTTTCTCCCACCTAAATGGAAGCTATGCTTTAAAGCACCAAGTGTTATATCCTTAATAAATTATAAAGTCAATCTTCATAATTTCTCTTCTCATAAGTTGCTCAGAGATGGTTTCAACACAGAAAGATATATGGGAGGTAACCTAGGTCTTCCTCCAACAAAGCACTTAAGCATACACTTCAGCATGTCAGCAGCCCAGCTGAAGGCACTGGGATATATTTCAAGTTCTGCACACATTTCATTATTTTATTGAAGTTCAAAGGCAAATGGAAAATGAACACACAGCAGAAAAACACCCTCCAATATCCACATAATTGACACTATGGCTGTACCAGTACCTTCTACTGAAATTCCACAGAATTTGGGAAATACTTTATTTGGTTAATTCAGCAAAGTTCTTTTTGGAGGCAGTGATAAGGAAAAAAAAAAAAAAAAGCTTTATTAGAGCATAAGTTTGACCTCGCTCCATTTAGACGGAAGCAAAACTTTTTACCTCCACAGGAAATGGAGTTCAATGATACAATGTAAGATTTTTTTATAATTGAAGCATGATCTCAAAAAGTAAGTCCTGACAGTGGAATCATGAGATGTAAAATCTTAACCTTTAGCTACTCATAAGCATGGACTTGTCGGGAAATCAGGTTCTAATGTCCTTTACAATTTCTATATAGAGCTCTTACCCTTCATCGTTGACATTTGTGTAAGTGTCAAATAAACACTGGTACTGTTATTTCAATCTCTTTAGAAAGTTCTTAGGTGATGTTTCCAGCAATACATGGGTTTTCTTTTCTGGTTAGAAAGTTGGGGGGTTTTTTTTGGGGTTTTTTTTTTTGTGGGTTTTTTTTTTTTTTTTTTTGTTGGTTTTATTTTTTTTTTTTCACATTAGCGTGATTGCTATGGTTTTAATGGGTTTTCCCCTTCTCATCACATTTCTGGTGCCACTATTTTACCAGATATCCGAGATACTTCTGCACTAAAAAGTACTGGTTGGCCTGGGAGAGCATCCAGAAAAGATACATACATTTATTTAGGGAGGTTTGAAGTATCACAGCACTTCCCAAAAATACAGACTAGTCATTGCAACCACCTTGGCAATGGCAAGCCTGGAGAGACTGATAGTGGATTTAAAAATAAAGGAATATATCACAATACTTTAGCATGGCTACAAGTAGGACAAAAAAGAGGGTAGTACTTTTGTTTCTATGTCCGGAAAATGCTGGCAGATAAAGAACAAACCAGTGCAACACTGAATTATCAAAACAAGTTAATTAGCCACACCACAGTGAATCAGGCCTTCTCTAGCGTTCATTCACCTTCAGCTGCACCTTGTTTGCCTTCCTCACACCCATGATTGGTAAAGCATTAGACAGACTGTGTGGCACATCAGAAAGTAACTATTGAGCATGGATTTCTGCTGATGGCAGGGTTTTGAAATGCTCAAGGTACTGGCAGAAGCAGCTCATGTGTTAAAGGCAACCTTGACTCTACTTTTGAGTTATTTTGAAATAAAAGCATTTGCAGTAACATGAAGCAGAAAGGGGATCCTAGAAACAATCACACACACGAATCACTTAGAGCTGCAGTCACATGCAGTCACGACAGAATGAAATATTCATAAGCTCAAGGAAGATGAAATCCTCTGTTCATCTGTCACAATATGTAAATCAACAGTTATCAGCTCAAAAATAAAGCCCTTAAATCTACCTTATTAAACTGTACAGGGCCTGTTCAAATGATCAGCCATTGATGCTTGATTTTAATTTAAACAATAGCACAGATTTTACCAAACAGTAACAAAACTGAAAGTGTGGGAGGTAAATACTACAAAGATAGGCTCTCCAGTTAGAGAGAACCATCATTTTCGAAAACCCTTGTATTTCTCATGATAATTGCAACTGTGGTCATGCAAGTATGTGGTGTGACATAGTTCTCGGTTTAAATTATTCCATTGCTAGCTTGCATTCCTTCATTGTGTTGCTGTTCTCTTACACATTTGTAGCAAAACCAAGCTATAGTAAAACTAGTTGAAGAAACACAGCTCAAACCCAGTTCATGGCAACATTTCTTTTTTTCATTTATGCTAGGTTTGGGGTATCTGTCCATTCGGAGAATTACCTTGATTTCAGTACAATATAAACGGACTGGGTTCACAGGCTTGCACACACTGTTCCCTCCTTGCAACAATCAAGATGAAACTTGCACATTTACCAGTCTCTACCTATTACGGACCTACAGACACAGCAGAATTCCTCTGCTTCGGTTCGGTAAACCCACGCCGAGAAAAATGAATGGCAATAAAGACAGTACCCGCAGACAAAAGCACTGCTCAAAGCTCTCCCCTGACATTATCTTAATGGAAACCTTTTTCCATCCCATCCTTCCTACTTTCCGATACTCCCAGCAGCAGACACAACCGCACCAAAGGGATGCGTTCTGACCCATTTCTCGCTGAACTCCCTCACCCACAGATCTCCTTCCACTCGGCGGCGACCAGCCGTCCCCGGTCCACAATGACACAGCAGGGCTGGAGGGACACGGCTCCCGGGCTGCCTGCGGGCTGACCGGCCGCGGAACGAAAGCCGAGCAGAGGGGCGGGGACCCGCGGCCCTGCCAGCGCCGGCCCCTCCAACTGAGGTAAACTTTCGCGGCCGCACCTGGGCCGCCGCCCGCCGCTCCGCTCTCTCAGAGCGGGGGGGAAATGCCCCGAGCCCCGTGCCCCTCGGCGCCAGCCCCGCTCTTCCCCCGCTACCCCGTGTCCTCAGACAACCTCCGCCGCCGGCCCCCCGCCTCCCGCCGCCGCGCTGACAAAGGGGCTGCTTGCCGCGGCGTGGCCGTGGCCGTGTGGCAGCGGGCCCTCCGTACCCTCCGTACCCTCCGCCCCGCCGAGCGCGGCCCCGGGCAGCCGGCCCCTCAGGCGGGCGCGGCGCCGGCCGGCGGCGGAGCGGACCTACCTTTTTGTCCTCTTTCTCGCTGCCGTGCCTCCGCTCCGGGTGGCCGCTGTCGGTAGCGGGGGCCGGCTCAGCGGGCTGCCCATCGCGATGGTGCGGGCGCTGGTGCGGGCAGCCGCCAGACCCCGCCGCCGGGGGGATGGGCTCCTGGCACGGAGAAACTCCCTTAACATCCATCTCCATCTTCCAGTTCACTGTATTGCGAGACAAAAGCAGGCAAACACTTTCCACCACCCCGCGTCCTTCTTGTGCTTTCCTTTCTCCCTCTTTTCTTTCTTTTTTTTTTTTTTAAACGTCCTTCTTCCTTTCTTTTTTTCCTTCTCCCGTCCTTCCTTCCCTTTCCCCCTCAGGAGGCCGTGACACGCATGGCTCCGGCCGCCGCCGCTGCACCGATCCGGCGGCTGCAATCCTCCCCTAGATCCTCCAGACTTTTGTATCCAGCGTGCGTGTGTAAGAGTGTGTCTGTGTGTGCCTGGGTGTGCGCGTGTGCGCGCGTGTGTGTGCGTGTGCGCGCGTGCCCTTGGCACGGCGGCCTTCAATCGCCCCGCAACGGCAAACGCTAACTAAGCAGATCTCTCGCCACCGAAGATCAACTCCCGGCCCCGCTCTAACCGTGGGGGTTATTTACTTTGCGCTATCGATGTCCCAGGCCCGGACGAGCCGTGGTGGCTGCGGCTCTGTGAACAAAGTTCAGCGGAGGGAGCCGAGCCCGGGCAGGGGTGGGGGCGGTGGGGAACCCCCCGGTTTTGACACGGGGGAAGTGACAATAAGCCGGTAATGTCAAGTAAAAGTTAAACCTCCCCCTTCCTCCCCTCCCCCTCCCCTCTCCACATCCCAGGCAAGCGCAATACAGCAAAGCAAAACGAGCGATTTCAGACCTGTGCAAGGTGCTGGTGGCGAGAAGAGACGAGCATTTACCCGGGTGCTGCTTTTAGTTTGTTTTCCCCTCGCCTCCCCCCAGCACCACCCGCTATTGCGAACGTGGGCTCAGCGATGTTAATCTCCTCTCCGCGGGCTGAGGGCATGTGTGTGACTGGAGCTCCCTCTCTCTCAGGCTGCCAGCGCCACGCAGCACTGCACAAGGAGAACTGGAGTAAGGAGAAAAACAAAAGCAAATCTAGTCTGAAAATCTACATCAGTACCAGCCGCCGGCTCTGCGATTTTATCAGCGCAAATGGAAGAAGAGAAAGGGGAAAAAAGAAATCGGTGTAAGCCGCTAAATCAATCGTGGCACATGAGTGTTTTATTCCTTGCGTTAGCTTCCTTCTCAGACCGAAGTTGGACATGGTAGGGAAAAATGCAATCTCATTAAGAGTGCTCTACAACAAAACAAGAATTTCCTCAGTGGCACCAGAGCCAAGGTAACTCTTCAGCTATTCCCCCTTTCCTTTTGAAGAGATGAATGGTGAGCGTAGACCTGAATGCTCTCAAATCAGAACACCATCAGGTGACCAGTCTGCGCTTCTAAATATAACACCACATTGTCCTGAGGAGCAGCTGTTTTGAAAGTTAACTGGAAACATCTACGTAGAGCCTGCAGGGTCAAGAGACATAGCTGTTCTATACCCGATCTATCTAATATATGCGCTGACCTCTCTGACAGCAACTACCTGCTTCACAGGAGTGCTGGGCCACATCCTCAGGAGCTCGTCTATGTAATGCCAGGAAAGAACCTGTCTCAGGGGGCCTGTTTTGGCAAGCTGGTGACTATCAGGTATTACATGATGCCCTTTTATTCCTCACCTTGGGTTTCCGTTATTCCCCAGCAGGATTGTTACTGTGGGAACCTGAAGAGATCTTATTGCAACAATGTATTTGGGCAAAGGGCAATGGTAATCTCACAATAGAGAGAAAAAAAGGTCTTTGTCACACACCAATTTTTAAAATGCGCCTCTCAATGATCCTTTATTAATATTCTCAAAGCATGTCACGTATTTGCGGGCCCTGCTGTCTTCTCAGTTTGGTGCTAATAAGAAGCATTTCTACTGAAACTACCAACATCCATGTTTAAAATTGAGATAAAAAGATAATCAAGTCCTGAATATTAAAGTTTATAATCAGATACAGATACTTTATGCTACTCACAATCGTTTATTTACAATCATTTAAATATAGTCTACCTTTTGGAGTGGAAGTATATAGACATCCTGGATGCTTACATAGTTCTATCTTCATTAGTAAAAAGCAGCTCTGCTTGCAGATAGTCACTTTTGGGGGGATGTGTTTGCATTCCAAATGCTGAGGTAAATGTACAAAGATGGACTTTGCTGCAGAAAAGCAATGAACCCACTTAGACAACAAGCTGCCCCTCTGTCAGTCTCCCTGCACAGTCACCGCCTCCCCCTACACACAGCAAAACAAAAAAGGCACAAAATTCTGTGCTAGAGAGCTTTTCCAGTTTGGGTCAAAGCACTTACAGTGTTACAGTTTGGAAAATGGCAAGGTGAAAGTGCAAATAAAAATACTGTTCATATTCATGTCCATTCACTGCAGTGCACGCTTACTTAGAAAATTACTGGCAAATTACATAGAAACCTTCCCATGATGGGTAACACTAAATAATCCTGTTAGAAAACAATTCCCAATCTATCATCTCCAGATATGTAAAGTAAAATTCAAAGCAAACCCGAACTATCTAAAAATAGAGTAAAGCTAACCCAAATACAAACATTTCGCAGTGTATTATGAAGCTTACAAGAGCTGGGCACTGGCAGAGAACCAAGGAAAAATAATTCCAGAGGTGGGGACCCTTGACTCAAAAGCTTCTCTCCTAATCCTAAGGAGTTTAACCCCCTAAACCAATAGAAACTTCTTAGATGGCTTGAGTGAACAACGGGTAATGGGTTCAAACTTAAACAGGGGAAGTTTAGATTGTATATGAAGAAGAAATTCTTTCCTGTAAGGGTGGTGAGGCACGGGAATGGGTTGCCCAGGGAAGTTGTGAATGCTCCATCGCTGGCAGTGTTCAAGGCCAGGTTGGACATAGCCTTGAGT
>JASSUY010007679.1:0-16446 GCA_032466535.1 Forpus xanthops
CTCCAGGTTCCCTGCAGCCCCTTCAGGCACTGGAGCTGCTCTGAGCTCTCCCCTTCAGGACCCTTCTCTTCCCCATTTTGCCCCAGCCCAGCTCTCAGCCTGGCTCAGAGCAGAGCTGCTCCAACCCTCACAGCATCTCCTTGTGTTCCTTCCTCACTTCTTCCACACTTTGTGTCCTTTTGGCAGGATCTCCTATTACAACCACACAGCTCTGTCAAAGCGCTATGGAAGGAGCATCCCCACGCTGCTGCCCAAGCTCCTTGATAATTACCCCATGCAAGTCCTCAGTCTGAGGATACAGGCTGTGGCTCTGACCCAGTTCACTCCTATTCAAGGGATAACCAGCAAGGAAACATTGCCCTGCTCCTGCCACAGCTGACTCACTACAGAAGTTTGTTTGCAAACAGACTATGAGAAATGGGAGCAGCACTGAAGTCAAGGAGCAGGAACTCCTCACAGGATACACACACACGGAAGTGCCAAAGGGGGAACACCGTCAGCAAAGAGAAGGAACAGATCCATATTCAGAGAACTGCATGATCCTAAAAGCTGTGGTAACAGGGGAGCGTGAAATCCAGTGGTACAAAGGCTCTGTCTTCCAAGCACGCTCTCAGACAAGACTTGGGCCAACTTCTGAGATGAGGACGAGGACAACACGGTTGTGGTGTTTCACAGCAGGAAGCACAGGGAATTTTCCAACAACGTGTAAGTTTGCAGGAGAACATGAAACTGAATGAACAATGTGTCACTGGAAATCACTGACGTGCTCAAATGAAGCTATTCCCTGTGCGGATCACATGCTGCTCAGCTCACAGACGTACTGGGACTCACTTTGAACTGGCACTGCATTGCTGGTGTGAAACGAACCTCTATTTTAAAGAGCTGCTTCAGTTTTACTATAAAAATACACCCAAAAAAAGACTCAGATTTGTAGCAACATTTCCAAGTTTGTTAATACTGACCTTATTGTTGTGGATAACGATCTTTCTGGACGTGATGGCCTTCAATGCATTGGGTTATTCGTCATGACTTGTAGTCAACACCAGCATGGAACAGCTCTATTCCCTGTCCAAGCAGGAGTAAAGAGGCTTAACGGCTCAGGGCAGCTGTGATAAGAAAATGACAGTACAAAACAATAGTAAGATAGAAGTAAACAGCAATATAAACCAACAGTAAATAATAATAAATATCAATACAATGATAACAGTAAGAGAAGTGTAATAACAATAATGGAACCGCCCGATTTGAATTCTAACAGCAAAACCTTATCTCCACTGAGGAGAAAAGAGCAGAGGGAGGCAGCAGCCTTGGGGGATACACCAATGGGGGCGAAGCCAGGAGAGGGCTGAAAGCATCCGAGGGAAGCGGCTGGAGCTTGGGAATAAGCAGGCAAAGCTGCTGAGCGAGGGAATGGAGCAGGAGCAGCAGCCACTGCCATTCCCCACTGGGTTACGGTGGCAGTGTGGGACCTAGAGAAAGAAGCAGGAACATGTAAACCTCCTGGAATTAGCAGCGTGAACAGCCTCAGTTCTCAGCCTGATGCCTTGAAGCTCCCCTGGAAAGCCTTTGGTGGCAAAGATAGAGAATGAGTAACGTTGAACATGTGTTGCCTGAAAGCCTATACACAGGAGTGGATGTTCTCTGCATCTGAGGTTCTTGCTCCTTTGTGTAAGACCTTGCAATCAGTGATCTACAATGGGAGGCTTAGAAAACCTCTTGCTCTACAGTGAGAAAATGGGGCAGAGGGTGCCCACAGGCACTGCATTCTCCTGACTGCAATGAATGGAGCTGGGCATGTTACTGTTAGTTAAGTGATGAGTTCTGTTGAGAGATGCAGAGGGCAGAGCCAGGTTATTCCACAAGTCAAGGAGCTGAGCAGCAGCACAAGACAGGCTTTTCACGGCTTACATATGAATGTAATTTGAACCAGAAGGGGATTTGTGAGCATAACCTCAAGCAGAAGGATTATTTTTGACAAAGGGCTACAAAAATTGTTTCTTTGCTTATAGGAAACAAAATTAAGGGACTGATACAAATGAACCAGAAGGCAAAAGTGCTATCAGAGGTGCACAAGAAGGGCATGCACAGAGCTGCTTTTGTGGGAGGCAGTGGATGGGAGCAGTGTGGACACACACTGGAGAGCAGGGGATTCTCAGCTGCTGTATGGACTGTAGGGGAAAACCCCCAAAGCAAGGGGTTTATTGTTAAGAAGCGGTGATAGACAGAGACCCCTCTGGCACACAGCATCCTGCACACTCCAAAGGGATTTACCGAGTTTGGGCTCATCGCCCTATGTGGCATACACTTAGGTTGCTGTCCCAGGGATAACAAGGGGAAGTGAGGCTGGGCAGAGTTAGGCAGCTCCCCAGCGACAGCCACAAGTTCTGTGCATGCCGTGGGACAAGCAGCATTGTTGGGAACCATGAAAGCAGTCATTTGTACTCATGGAAGGGACGGTGGTGGCTGCTGGTGCACACGTGCACATGGAAAACCCATCTGGGCAAGAGGACAAATGTCAGCCTGAAAGTGAGGCACACAGAGAATCCACCTCCTACAGAGCAGGAGCCCTGCTGCTGTAGTATTCCCTTTTCCGTCTCTTTTGCCTTTTTCCCAATGAGTTATGTGGAAGGGGCATCTCTAAACCCCCTCACCCTAATAGAGCAGATTGTTGAATTTGGGAGAATATACTACGTATATCTGATATTGAAAACAGCATCACAATGCACTGTGCCTCCCGACGTGCAATCAGCCATCCAGCTGACTGGGAATTGTGTCTTCTAGGTGGCAGCTTCTGGAATCAGTGTCACTGCACTGAAAGACGAAGGAATAAACCCTGCCCAGAGTGCCAATGGTTTAATGAAAGCGTCACTTCAGCCAAACACGACTCCCACAAATGCCGAACGTTTCAATGCACAAAGCAGCCTTGGGAAAGCTGCCGGTTTCTATTTCAGACCATGATGAAAATGGGACTGGTTCGATAAACCACTTTGGTTGCTTTAATAAACCCAACCCAAATTCCAAAGGAGCACACCCATCTGTCCTGACCGTGCTTTTGTTGAGAACAACACTCCCCATTGAACCAGGCCAGCAAAGCCTGGGCATGCAGGACACTCATTAAGGATGCTAAAGACTCGTGTTTGGGGCCCTGCTTTCAGTCAAGTGCCGCACTCACTGGGAAATGCTGTCGTGTGTGGAGATCCCCACTCTAAACACAACACCCCGCACTAGCATATGCCAGCACACCCCTCGTGGGCTGCCCATGCTGCAAAGTGAACACACTCCTTTACCAACAGTTGGCTGGTTTAGAGCCGATCTGTTTCCATAAGGGGAAAACACCATCCAGCCAATGTTTGCAGTGAGAAATAAGATCCTGAACTGCTCTTTGATGAAATAATATCTGATCTGAATCAAAGACGGCAACGTGCCTCCCAAGCCCCAGCGCGCAGTATGGAGCCTCTGAGGATGAAGTCCAGTCAAAGTTTTGCTTGGGATTAGGTCAATTCCAACAACAGCTTTAACGGACACATGTCAAATCCCGACTGACCTCAATTTCTCCTCAAACATTAATCCTTAGATGCTTTAACTCTTTGCTGGGTGGACCACGGTTACAAGCAAAATCTGGCACCCTGTAACCTACAGACAGGGTGTATATAGATCCCTGTTGCAGAGGTGACTGACTGCATCACACACACATCTCTACATCCCATCTACTCATATTTCAGCATCAGTTTACACACTTAGTTGGGATTTCAAATGCAGAGCACAGCTGGATGTCACTTATGTGAATAGTCAATGGTTTATAGCAAAAAAGAGGAGAGTAATTGAATTCCATTGCTGGAAGACAGAACTGCTGCTAGAGCTCAACACGCGCACCTCAAAGCAGGACACCCATTTAGCTTTCACATCTCTCAACGGCAGAGAGTGAAGTAATTAACAGGAAACAGTGGCTGCCTTGTAGGAAGCTAATTTTTCTTCCTTCTCAGACACTCCACAGCACTTAAGGTTCAAGAATCCACTGGAGTTATTGCAATAACATCACAGTAGGACACACATCCGGGTTCTCAGCTAAACCAGAGTAGCGCCAGTGAATAATTCCACTGATTTGAGGATTATTAGTGAGGAACGCACTTCAGACTTAATTCTCTCAGTTAATATTGTGCCATTCCATTATGCTGATGGCAAACAAACTGTTTGGGTAATGCCATCCGTTTCCCAAGGAATCCATGCCTGTGTAATTACCCACAATCAGCTGGAACACAGATGGCATCGTATGATCCAAAAGCACTTTATGGAAACATTGAAAGCATGTTATTAACAGCCCATAATAACTGTTTAATGCTCCCTCCCCACCCCCTTCTGCACGAACACGCAACACAGCTGGATTGGGAGAGAAGGCAGCATTTAACTGAACACTGTTATGAAAGACTTGCAGTCATTGGATTTAATCAATTCATAAATGAGCTTGACAATAACAACAACACGAGCACTGCTGGGGACAGTTCTGAATTAACACTCAGTTCAGAGTGACTCATCCGCATCAAGCTCAGCTTTAGGACTGGGCAGTGTGGAGGGAGGGGGAAGCTGCCTTTGGTCAGGTTATCCAAACCAGGTATCTCTCAATAGATGCGTGCTATTGGTCTAAATGGAGGCAAAGATTTGCATCCCTGGGAGGGTGCTGAGCGCTGGCACAGGGTGCCCAGAGAAGCTGTGGCTGCCCTGTGCCTGCAGTGCTCAAGGCCAGGTTGGACACAGGGCTTGGAGCAAGCTGCTCTATGGAAGGTGTCCCTGCCATGGCAGGGTTGGAGCTGGAGGAGCTTTGAGGTCCCTTTCAACCCAAACCAGCTTGGGATTCTATGAATTAGCACTGTCAGACAGGAGTTTGAGTAGAAAGTCAATCAATCTCCCAAATGAAAGCAGTTACAAGTTGTTAGGTGCCACCAAGCTCTACTGAAAAGGTGCTCCTTCAGCCCCCCAGGAAAGAGGATCAGATTATGTCAAACCTGACTTTTCATTACTAAATACCCCAGCTCAAACAACCTTTTCTTGACAGTTGGTGGGACTCCCTTCAACAATTTCAGCCCATCCCTGCCCATTTAGTTAAAGGCAAGCAGGGTCCTTGGTCCATAACTGATTTAGAAAGAAAGCAAAGCTACGATCAACCCAACAGACTTGTTGGAGACTTACAGTGGTTATAGATGATTAGCTACAATACCAGGGTCCAGCTGCAGTGCCCACCGACTGTGGCAGCATGGGTATCAACACCATTCCTCTCCCGCTAACATCTCCTTGATGAGGGCAGTCCGGGCGGCCTGGATGCCCCAGATCTCATGGAATCAAGTGTGAGCCCTGCAGTGTGATCTCAGATGGGGAGATGGACCCTGGGGAAGACCAAGAGAGTTTTAGGTAAATTCCAGTGAAAGGGAGACCTTTTGCATTGCAGTAACTGAAGATACAACGTGCCACTGGTCAAGGTCCTGGCAGGAACACTGCTAGAGAAGATAAAGCCAAGGGAGATCAATGTAGAGGTGACAAACGAACTCAGAAACAGAAGCTGGTCAAATATCACATCACCAGCACTTCTGATTTAGTGCTCGGTATCAGACATCTGGAGTGGGCAGCACTGGGTGAGAACTGGAACGAGGGTGGGAAAACCATAATGAACTAATGGTCATGTCTATGCACTGCACACCATCAGCTGGAGTTATTTTAGGTACTTGGGTTTGTATCCCATGAGGACATCAGAGCATTTGGAAGGGAAATTAAAGCCAGTTCTGGAGATGATGCTGTGCCCTGGGGGTTATAAACTCAGCCTCAGATCCTTTCCTGAAGGAAGCAATTCAATACACCAAGCTCTGAAGGACGCAGCCAGAGCAGTGCTGGTTCATTACTGGTGACCATCCATGTACCTGTACAATCTCTCATGGCAAACCGGGAGACAACAGTGGGAGATTTTGCCTTCTGAAAGGAAAGAGCTGCAGACACACACATGAGAGGTTGAAGTTACACCCTGATACAAAAGCCCAAAGTAGAGCGTTGCTGTGGTTGGTTCTGGTTAAAAAGCCAAGGGCTTGGTGAGGCAGAGCAGCAGTTCTGAGGTGCAGCAGCACCAACTTCAGCAACAGGAGCTAATCCGGCAGACCTGGAGCTGACCAAGGCCCTGAGGCAGCTACAGCACTGAACTTACTGAGCATGAAGTTACACAATAGCTGGGGTCCCACTGAGAATGAGCTTACACATAGGATGGGCCAGGAGTCGCCCCCAAAGCCCCATCCAATCCGGCCTTGCAATGTCTATGTTAAAAGTTACCAATGGATGCAGTGGGAAAAAGCAACAAATGAAAACTGGTTTGTTTGTAGGCATTGCTCTAATTTGCTTATACACTTGCTGCAAAGTAACAGAAACCTTTGTTTTGTCTTTGAACATCAGAATTGCTCTGAATGTACCAACTGGCACCCAAGGGGCATTAGAGCACTGTTTGCATGAACCTCAGTGTTTGTAAGTGCCCCCAGGTTCAGTGATCCCAAATAACCAGCACATGAGCGGTCTCTTCACACTTAATGAGAACCAAGAAGTGAAAACACCCAGCTCATTGATTCTGTACATTTCAAGTTACACACTGAGTAAAATGCGCTGTAAGAGGGAACATGGAAATGGTGAGCAAGCAGAAAAGGGTTGGAAAGAAAGGACAAAATGTTGTTGGCCAACTTCAGTGGAGCCAAAAGCTCCAGTGCATCTCTAGAAATAACGCATCTCTGCAAGGAAGGTGTCCCTGCCCGTGACAGCCCGTTGGAACTGGATGACCTTTAAGGTCCCTTCCAATACAAACCACTCTACAGCTCTATCAACAGGAATGCTGGAGAAGAGCAATGCAGTTGGGCATAGCCATGGGCCCTCACAGCCTCAGCCACAGCTCACTGACACCAGGCTCTTCCCTTGATTCCACAGGGATAGAAAGCAGAAACAGACTGGAAAAGAGCTTCACGCTCATCCAGTCCAACCATTCCCAGCACTGCCAAGGCCACCACTGACCCATGGCACTGAGGCCTCATCTCCATGGTGTGTGAGCACTTGCAGGGACAGCGGCTCCAGTCCTGCCCTGGGCAGCCTGTTCCCATGTCTGGGCACCCTCTGGGGAAGGAATTGGTCCTCAGCTCCACCTAAACCTGCCCTGGTGCAGCTTGAGGGATGCTGCTCTTTCCCAAGGAATCCCTTCCAGCTTCACCCTTGAGCTGCACATGGTACAGGTGAGAGGGGCATCTCTGTCTGCTCATGTCCAGGGCAAGTGCAGCTGGAGTGTTAGGGAAAACCAGAGAAGCAGACAAGGAGAATGAGAGGAGCTGGGTCAGTGCTCCAAAGAAAAGCAGCCTACAAAGTCACAAGTACCGTATTTAGTCCTAACGACAGTTACTCCAGATGACTGTCAAAGATATTACCACCTTGACTAATTTTACACGTGGAAGCAGATTCCTATTGAGCCGTGGCTGCACCAAACATGAGGGAATTCACTTCTCTTTGATAATTCACTTTCTTGCATTTGCTTCTGGTACACAGAGGGCCTGTCCTGATTAGCCCAGCTGTGCTCAGGATGATGGCTGTCAGCTTGGAGAGCAGAACTGAGATGTGCTCCTGTCAATCACAGCCTGAGCACTGCGGTCCATGGAGAAGGACCCCACTGACACTTGTGCTGTGAAGCACCCTGCTGCCTGCACTTCCTGCTGTTACTGCTTATTGCAGTTTTGCTTCTGATGTCAGAAATGGCGCTTTCTGCCCTTCATCTCTTCAAGGACATTTCCAATTCTAAATGGCCGGTTTGGCATTTTGCTGACATAACTCGGAACAGATTGGCTGTCTTTGTGCTCCTCTGAGGAGAAATGAAAGGTTAAACCAAAAACGCATTCCCCATCTCTGCAGTGCTCAAGGCCAGGTTGGACACAGGGCTTGGAGCAAGCTGCTCTATGGAAGGGGTCCCTGCCTTCGACAGGCTTGGAACTGGAGGAGCTTTAAGGTCCCTTCCAATACAAACCAATCTGTGACTGATTCTATGAACCAGCACATCCTATAATTCATAGGAACTACTGGAATACTCAGTACTTACAGCGAAAGGGGAAAATACCCCACTTCTACCTGGTTAAGTACATATATTTGCCACTATAAAGATCTGTTTTAGAAAAGATTTTAAAGCGAAAGCAGCCCAGCCCTGAAGATGACTGACTACATCCTAAAGCCAAAATGCGCTCCCAGATGGTGAAACAGAAATGAGATACTCATGAACCCTGAAGTGACAAAGCTCACACTTCCCAAAGGAGAGGAACAGCAACAAGTTGGGAGGCAAATGCTGGAGGCAGAGGAGGAAGCAGAGTGAGGGGTGGGAAATGCCCGTGTGCCATGGCACAAACCAGGTCCTGCCCTGCTGACCTTGCCAAGGTGATCCTGTCATAGGTGCCTCTGCATTAACCAGATGTACATGACTGGGAATGTTTAAGCTATAATCTGGCCTTCTAAAGCTGATCTGATTTGAGATGCTGCACTCAAATTGCTTGGCACATAGACACCCATTTCTCTGCAGTTTCACAGACCATCTCAGTAAAAGAGTTTAAGACTTCCATGCACCACAGCAAAACCAAACCTGCTCTGATGTATTTCATGCTTTGAAGAGAGTAAGAGAGGAAGGATGTTTCAACCTCACTTTAACACTCAGAGGATTAATTCCTCTGGAAAAAGCACATTCTATGTTTCTATGATTCTATTTCCAATACAAGAGCTCTATAAATCTAACAAGACCAACAACCAGAAGATGGCTAATGGGAAACCTCATGCAGTTTGTGCACAGGAGCACACTGAATATATAATCCCCGTTGCTTACAAGCATAACAGTTCCTAATGCTACACTATGTGCAATAAGCATCACATTGAAGATGAACACAACTGGAATAGTTTTTTAACTACAAAAGTCATTGGGATGAGCAGCTCGGAATATGGCCCATCCAAACCAAGTGTGTGTGCATGTGATGATTGTTAATAGGAGTTAATGCATGCTACAGATCCTCCTGCCACCAAGAATGGCAAACACACGCAGATGCTTAAATCCCAACAGCTCCATGCAACCTCCACCCAGACAAAGCCCACCAGGAACCAATACACAAATCACTGTAAGAACCCCACGGCCCCCAGCAGCAGAAGTGCTGCTGCAGGAGCCTCCTGTGGCTCACAAGAGCTGAGCACCAGCTCTGAACACTCTCCTGATGCTTGCTGCTCCCAGGCGTGAGGTCCCAAAGGCGCAACTGGGATCACACATCAGCACCGGCATCAGAACACATCAGCACCGGCATCAGAACACACCAAAATGGGCATCAGAACACATCAGCACCGGCACCAGAACACACCAAAACGGGCATCAGAACACACCAAAATGGGCATCAGAACACATCAGCAACGGCACCAGAACACACCAAAACGGGCACCAGAACACACCAAAACGGGCATCAGAACACACCAAAACGGGCATCAGAACACACCAGCACCGCCATCAGAACACACCAAAACGGGCATCAGAACACACCGAAACAGGCATCAGAACACACCAGCACCGGCATCAGAACACACCAAAATGGGCATCAGAACACATCAAAACGGGCATCAGAACACACCAAAACGGGCATCAGAACACACCAGCACCGCCATCAGAACACACCAACACTCGTCTCAGAACACATCAGCACCGGCACCAGAACACACCAAAACGGGCATCAGAACACATCAGCACTGGCACCAGAACACACCAAAACGGGCATCAGAACACACCAGCACTGGCATCAGAACACACCAACACTGGTCTCAGAACACACCAACACCGCCATCAGAACACATCAGCAAAGCTGAGGCCCTGGTCAGTTTGTTTGTTCTCCTGGGGGACAAAACCGGGACAACCTCACGATACGTACACAGGAAAAGGAGGACCTCAGCAGCCGCTTCTGCTTTTGCTCTCTTGTGGGTCACTATGATTTACCTGCTGGAGCTCACTTCTGTGGCCAATCCCTCATTCCAAATCTATGAGAAGGTTTAGATTAGCTATGAGGAGGAAGTTCTCTACTATGAGGGTGAAGGCAGAGGGTGCCCAGAGAAGCTGCGGATGCCCCATCCCTGGCAGTGTTCAAGGCCAGGTTGGATGGGGCTTGGAGGTGTACCTGCCCATGACCATGGTTTGGAACTGGAAGAGCTTTAATGTCCCTTCCAACGCAACCCAGCAACAGCTGTGGCTGCTCTGCTCCTGGGTAACCCGAGTGTGACAATGCTTCAACAGAAGATATGTACCAAGTGTGCAAATACACATGGATCATCAAAGCCATAGGAGCTGTCCGTGCCCGAGCTGCCATGCCGAAGCTCTGGTGGCCTCCTGCACAGGCACCTACTTGCCAGAATCAAAGGACTTCCCAGCCTGACCCGTGAGCAGTGTCTGGGTAGGGGACATGTCCTCAGTGAGACCTTGCACCTAAATGTGCAAGGGATGTGTGAAGGTACATCTGAATCTCAGCTTCGCAGAGTACAGCTGAAGGCTTGGACGCCTGTGTCATTAACTGCTTAAGAAGATGTAGTAACTTGATGTGTGAGAAATTCTCATCATGGATGGGGGATAGGAACAGAGGAAGAATTGCTGCTAAAATAAGCAGATTCATGGCTGTGAGCTCCAAGGACCAGAGCTGGAGCTGACAGCGTGTGATGCTCTGCTGGAGACCCGCGAAAAAGCAGGGAAGTGTAGGGCATACAAATCTGATAAGAGAGGAGTATTTAGGTCAATAGGATGGGAGGGGAACAGAGAGCAAGGAAAAGGAAGACAAAATAAAACAATAACCTCAAAGTAGAAAACCAGGTAACTAAGCAACGCGCATCTCCGATGGGAGAGTACAAGATAATCTATGCTTCAAAATACAATTTGACATATCCTGCAAGCAGAGATTTAGAAGGAAAGACCAAGTCATCACTGGGGACATCTGTTGTGTATGCAGCTAGGTAAATAAGACATTAGATTGTAATAGCAGGAGACGGGAGTTAAGCTGAAAAGCATTATAACCTTGCAGAGAGATGAGTGGTAGGTATTCATTATGACATTCATCCTTGTCTAAAGGAAACGTAATTGCTGTGACCAGGTAATAAAAGACAGGGGACCTGTGATTTTGTGAAGAGCCATCAGACAAGCAGTTAGAAAATGACTGATACTGTGTAGGAAATAAGGATGTTTCATTGACTTGCTCACACTGATGCAAGAACAAGAAGCCACCCTGTGTAGGAAGATGAATGTTCCACTGTGTCTCACACATCACAGACCCCATCATTCTGCTGCCCTGGTTCAAACCACCACAGCCAAGTTCAGAGGGGCAGAAAAGCAGAGTGAGGAGGTGCAGGGTGACAGCGGCAGAACTGGCAGCATCCAGCCCCAACGCGACCTGCACCAGCGATCATGGAAGGCACAGCACCAGCTCCAGTGGTCCCCTTGCTGCAGCAGCTCAACAGGTTTGGCTGCAGGTGCCTCCCAGGTTTGCCCAGAGCAGAGCCATTTCACACTGCAGCCATTGCTTTGAATACACAAACCCTTTACAAAGGAGGATCCAAAGCATTCCCAGGGCTGGCATGCGGTCAGCAACGGAGCCTCTGTGCCCTCCTGCAACACCATCCCTCTGAGGTGACCTGCTGGAATCATTGGAGCAGGATGTGGTAGAGAACTGCTTAACTACAACACCCACAGCAGCTCTAGAAGGGAGAGTGTTCAGGGGTCCTGGCTTCTCCAGTCTGTTCTTTTACATATATGGGCTGTGGAAGGATGCTAAAAGAAGCAAAATACATTGCATTAAAATCATACAGCCTGGCTTTGTGGTTCACAGGGGCTGCTGTTGTTTGGGACAAGGAGTGTTGTTAGTTTGGGGTTGTTTGGAGGGGGTTTTAAGAGGCTTATAGTAAAACTGGCTGCAATTTCAGTCTATTTTCAGCCGCATATAATTAGTAAACCCAGTTTCTTTTCTCACAGCAAACTATCATTTCTGCACAGCTCTGGATGTATAATTAAGCTTTCACACTGCTTCACTTCTTTAAAGCATTCTCCCTACATAGTCAAGAGATCTCCAGTAAGTAACTGCACACACAGCTCATGGAGGAGCTCCTCCCTCTGCAGCCTCCCCACTGCTTCCATCAGGGGGTCATTTCACTGCGAGCTCTGCTCTGCACACACCACGGTGAGGCTTGGCCAATGCACATGGATGGATGCTCACCCCTCTGCCCCTCCTGAATCAGCCCATGGAGCCCATGCAGAGTAACATTCTGCTTTATTGTGGTCTATAAATAGGGCTGTGGAGCCTCCCAGTCTAACCACAGTGTGGTGAGGAGATGGTGACATTGTCCTTGTTTCTGGTGACACCTCACCTTAACCCCAGCTCTCACCGAGTGTGCATCATGGAGCTAACAGGTCTACATCGGCTTTTAAACTTGTACTCAATTAAATCACCCACAGACAAACCATCATGGTACCTCTCTCTGGGGCTGCACAGCAGCACCCCAGCAGCAGTTGGGTTGCATCGGTTGCTTTTCTGGCTTCCAACCAGCACTGACATCACCGCAGAGATCCCCATCCAGAGTCAAACACGTGTCAGTGCTCAGCACGGTGTTTAAAAACACTTGTACTGAAATCTCACATGTTGGACCCAGGCGGACGTTGGATGTGCATTGCATTTTGGAGCTCCGTGATGGAGAGGAGAATGCAAACACAGCTTACACGCATTTTAAGCCCACTTTGGTTTGACAAAAGGAACCCCATGAGCATCACCTCAGGCTCCGGAGTTGACCTCAACATTGCTCCACATCAGGCTATAGCTAAGAAAGAACTGAAGCGTATTTACAAGGTCACAAAGAACACGTGCCCTATGCCCAAGACCTTATTTTTCCCTTGACAACTCTTTGCTACTGCAGTATGATTAAAATCACAATTCTGCTCCTCCTGAAACCAGGGACAAACCCCCCTTGGGGACACAATAAACCAAATACTGCTGTATTACGAGCGCCACAGCCCCAAGGAAGGGAGAGGAGAGTGCACTTTGTGGCACAGGCACTGTGCAGAGCCATCCACCCCAGCTCCACGCACCCATCCAAGGCACTGCTCGGTGGTGGGCAGCTCCTTGGCCCCTCTGCACCCTTTGCTGCTGCCACAGCTGATCAGCTGCTTCAGAAACAGGGCAGGAAATACATTTCAGCAGCAAAACACAACAGAATGTGTGCGATGAGCTCCCGGAGGCCGTGGCTCCCAGTACAATGCAGTGGGCCACCTCCTCCCCACGCAGAGCAATGGATTCCCTGGTCACATTCAGACTTTCTGTGCACAACCTGCATCAGGTGTCCGGACTGAAACAACAACATGCCTTCACCCTTCCTTTAAGGACAACGCCAGCCCTTCTGGTTTCCTTGGTTTCAATTTCTGTATTGAAATCCCATGGTTTCCTCTCTCGTGCAAAAGCCAGTGCACTAGGGCATGGCCAGGGTAGGCTGGCTTGAAGCAGGTCTGCTTGGGCAAGGAGGGGCAGGAAGGAGCCCAGGGCTCAAGCACAAGGGCAGAGCCAGCGGCCTCCCTGTTCTACTGACTGCAGACCACAGAGCCCAGCACATCCCTGCTGCCTCCTGAGCTGTGCTCATCCGGATGAGGATGAAGGCCCCTGCCCTTGGGGCCCTCAGCTCCTCCTGCAGCGCCCTGTGCCGGGGATGGAAGGTTGAGCTGTGCCCAGGCCCCTGCAGCACCGAGTCACAGCCCCTAAAGATCACAGGATCCCAGCCTGGTTTGGGTTGAAGGGACCTCAGAGCTCCTCCAGCTCCAACCACGGGCAGGGACACCTTCCATAGAGCAGCTTGCTCCAAGCCCTGTGTCCAACCTGGCCTTGAGCACTGCAGACACAGGGCAGCCACAGCTTCTCTGGGCACCCTGTGCCAGCGCCTCAGCACCCTCACAGGAAGAGCCTCTTCCACGGTTCTATGATTTGACACCTGGCTCTGCAGACTCAGAATGACAACAGAGCTCCCAGCAGCGATCTTTAACTGCGCATCCGAACCACTGCAACGTGGTACCCGAGTGAGCGCAGCGCTGCTACAACTCGGCAGGCAAACAGCAGGGCAGGGCCTGGGGCAGCACCAGCTCTGAGCGCCGGCGAGGTGCAGGGAATCAGCGCCTGCTCTGCAGGGGCACAGGAGCAGTGAGGGGGAACGTGCCCGCTCCGCTCTGCAGCACAGGAGAGCCTCCCGTCCTTCGGGACAGGATCCCCGACATTCCGCCGCTCCCTTCCCGTGCGGAGCTCCTCGCGCTCCCCGCCCGTGCCGGGGATGCGGGAAGGAGCTGCATCCCGAGCTCCGCGCCCGCGGGCACGGAAGGAGCTCTCACCGTCATCCGCCCGGCACTTGCCTTAGCGAACCCACGCAGCGAGCCCCGCAGCCCAGGAACGCCGCGGATGGAATTCGGCTCCCAATGTACTTTAACGGGGTCTCAACATCCTTCCGGGAGAGAAGGGGCCGGGCCGGGCTCCGCACAGCCTCTGCCTCACCTCCAGCTTGTCAGCGCTCCAGCTCCGAGGGCTGTGACTCAGCAAAGGGAGCCGCTTCCCATGTTTCAGATGGAACTTACCAAGCCGTGCCAGCGTTACGGGGAGGATCTGCTTCCCGGATCCACTCCTCCGCCAGCCTCTCCTGAGGTATTTCCACTGAGCCCTCCCCATCTGCTTACATGATGGCAACAGGAAACGGTTTCTTTAGGGGGAAAACCATCAAACGCGAACCTGCTCAGAGTCGGGCTCAGAGAGGGAAATGATCCCAAACGCTGTCTGCGCAGGGCTGAGGGGAAAAGGAGGTGTCCTGCTGTGAGCTCGGGGTCCGGCTGCTCGCATCCAGGCACCCTCAGCCCTGCCCGAGGACCCGGCTGGCTGGGCGGGCAGAGGCAGGCAGAGCAGGGCAGCAGCCCCCGATCCTGCTCTGCATCTCTGCCCGCCGAGCATCCCGCCGACCATTCCACAGGCCGGGATCGCTGGAGGGACAGCCCTCACCTTATACCCCACTGCTGGGCTTGGAATGAGCCCTGGCACAGGGCAGGGCCATGGGGTGCACGGGGAAAGAGCCACAGCCCTCCGCATGGACCGAGGCTCATGCCTCCCTCTGCTCACACCATATGGAGAAGCTATGCATGGAAACCCCCATGCGGGATTTCAGGGGAGGGGCTGAGCCCACCTGAAGCTGCAGGTACAGGGTGCAGTGTCCCCGCTGCACAAACCTCCTCTTGCTGTAAAGAGACTGAAGTCAACAGCTCGAGAACAGAAAAGCTCATCAACACCTTGAAATCCCAAGCCTGCTCCAGTGTGAACGCCAATGTCTTACACTAACCTCAGCAGCCCCAGGGGCTCCTCTTTAGGTGACACACACTCAGGTGCGCACAGTCTGCAGCTCCAACCATGCATCAGCTCCAGACACAAACCAGCCACTTGTGCTCCTCTCCATCACTGGTCCCTGCCATGAGGATGAACCTGAATGGGATGCACAGGGCTCCCCTGAGCCCCATGAACCCACAGCAGCTCCCAGGCAGCACCCCAAGTACTCCCAGCACCGCTCCATCAATCCTACAAGATTATGCTCCTAATCCAAACGTCCCAGTTCCCCACTACACCAGATAACAGAACCCACTGCCCTCCCCCAGGCTGTTTCTCAATGCTTTTTTACTCTTTCCCTTTACAACAAAGACCCGAAAGACATTGCCACCACCACCACAAACTCTGCTAATAACTCACACAAGCAAGCACAAGAGAGAAAGCAAAGCCCTGAGGTACTGCCTTGTGCTCGGGGTGCAGCAGGCAGGGGGGCACTGCCGTGGACAGTACTCAGCACAGGGATGTGGGAACGTGCCCATGGGATCAGGGATGCTGCAGGCCCAGCTCTGTGGGAGCCCTCTCCCTGTCCACTCCAAGACCCAGCCCATGGAATTCAAACCCTGAGCACGAGGAATGTTCAGATGAACTATGGAGAAGGAAAGCTGGAAGTTTACTTCCAGAAGCATCAAGTGCCTGCAGGTTCAGCCCATGACAAGTCAGCAGACATGTACTTGAACTGCAGAGTGTTTCCCTGCAGTTCTTGGGTTAGAAGCAGGGCTGTAGCTGTCATTTACACCCAGGATTTGCTTGGTTTGTTCCATCGCTACCACAATAGCTCTCGGTCATCCCCTGCACATCCCAATGGATGCAATAGAGCCCTCAGGGTTACCAAACGCCTGACCATCAGGTGCTGAGGAGCGGGTACTGCAGCAGCAGGCGCAGGAAAGGAGAGGGCACAATATTCACATCTCTGCAGCTGTAAACGGAGACCTTCCAACCCTGCCATGGCAGGGACACCTTCCATAGAGCAGCTTGCTCCAAGCCCTGTGTCCAACCTGGCCTTGAGCAC
>JASSUY010007680.1:0-13271 GCA_032466535.1 Forpus xanthops
ATCTAGAAGTGTAAAAGTTACAATAGCTCAGTCATGGCAAGACAGTAGTGATGGACAAATAACTTTAGAGGCCAGTCCACCCCATCCCAAGACAGGTGTCCTGCCCACTGGTAAGCTTAATTTCCCTTTTTTAATGATGACTAGCTTAACTTGATGCTTAACTTCTAGGGACAACTATATATTAGTTTAATATTTGATTCTCTACAGGTTCATAATTTTTCATAGACACTTGAATTGTATTTCATATTGGTTGAGAGCATATTCACTAAACAGTGTTTTCAGCTTTGTCTGATTAAGGAGATTAGTTTAGGATGGTGGAAATGAAAACATGGTCTAGTATGAGGTGTCCCTGCTCATTGCAGCAGGTTTGGAACTAGATGATCTTAAGTTCCTTTCCAACCCTAACCATTCTACGATTCTATGATTCTTACCAAGCGTGATCCAGGAAATTGGCGCAACATTTTCTCTTCCCATCACTCACTGATAAGGTTGTTTGTTTTCTACCTAGTATGTGTATTTCCATTACAAGTGTCCTACATTTTCCTCAAGTGTACACTTAGGGCCATATTCTTGTAACAGAGTTCCTTATTCTTCCACAACTTCCCTGAATGCAAATGACAAAAGAATGTTGTTGGCAGTGCAAAAAAAAAGATGAGAAATAAAAATACATTATCTTACTATTACACATTTATATGCATACATTACAGATGAACAGATGATTAAAGGAAAAAGAGAGGAAGTTGTTCAAGTTGCCAGAGATGTCAAAACGAAGTAACACACATTTGGAATAGCTTTTTTTGTTACAAACATGACTTTTTTGTTAATTTTCAATTTTCTTCATTTGATATGAAGTTAATTGGGGATATCAGAATGAATGTATCTTTGACATCAAAACTGGAGGAACGGTGATGTGCAATAAATCACAAGCTTTGGAGAAACTGCAGTTTTAATACACCAGTAACTCTGAAGGCACATAAATTGAGAAGGAGTGAACAGACACATGCTTCCATGAAGGATAATAAAGTTAACCAAATTTAAGCAACAAGCATACAAGTGACACTGGTGGTCTTCAGTTGGCTAGATCAACTCCTTGTGCAGACAATTACCATTTCATTCCGGATTGCCTTAAAAAATCTGCCTGCAATTAGGACACTTAATTTGAATCAACTTGATATTTTCTTTTTTTATTCGTAGTCTCAGTGCTATTTCTTAGTGGTTTTTAATTAGAGTAAAATTGCCATTAATACTTACAAGGTTAGATACAAGGATTAGGAATACATCCGCCAAAAATATCCTTTTTTTCTTTTTTTTCCTTGCAAAAGGAAGGTGTCTACAGGCACAATCACAGCTATTACAGCTGTGCAGTTGCTGTACTGCTCTTGAAGAAGCTCCTCAGGCCCACAACGCCTCGACTAACAGCAGGTGTCTCTGCTTTCCGGCATATCGGATTCAGCCCCGGCCCCTGCTCCTCCCAGCCCATCCAGCGCACCCTGCGCGCTGTTTTCACACCCAGCCTGAGGTAGCAGCGCCAATAAGCAATAGATCCTACCTGCTGTTCTGTGACGAAGGTGCAGTAATGGCACAACCATTGCAACAAAAAGCAAAAATAGATCTACAGACGAAATAACCGGTTATGCAAGGCGAATCCCCCTTTGAAAAGCCAATTTAGTAGATTAGCTGCTGTCATTATTTGTGATAGCTTTTCGTGTTTTAAGCACACTAACATATTTCTTTATCGTGCAAAGACTGTCTTACAAGGGATGCACACAATACGCCCTTTGTCAGTCTCCTCGGGTCTGTTTTGTGAGGAAACAAGTAGTAGTTGCTTTCACAGAACATTTTTCTTCTCCTGCTCCATGCTGCAACTTTAGTCACAAAACAGGCTCACCGGTCTGACTGACCTGAAATATTAGGGGAATATTAACGAGAACCTCAGCTCCAACATAAAAAAAAAAAAAAAAGCATTTAAGTGCTAAATTAACTATTTCCACCCTTTCTCAAGCAGTACAGGAGGGGAGCACGTGACATTTGTTTTTCTTTGGCTTTGGGTCTCCTGCTCGCGGGACTTAAGGAGCTTTGACTATGCTATTCTTCGGTGAGCGCTCGGTAGGAGCTCATCCTCTGGGATGAACGAAGTAACCTCTGAGTCTCCTGCGTAGCTTTCACTTTGCCTACAAGTGATCGGGGGCGAAGGTTATTTTTGGGGCGCGTGGAGAGCGTCGTAAGAAGTGGGTGAAGGCAACATCCGCCCTGGGAAGCACCCCCCGCAAAACGCGTAAGTGGTAAAGTGCCTGTCCGCCCGTCGTGGGTAAGCACCGCCACTAACCGTCCGCTGCGACGGGGGGGCTGTGGGCCGGGGCCGGCGGGGGGGGCGGGTCGGGCCGAGCCGCGGCGGGCTGGGGGGGGGAGGAGAAGGAGGAGGAGGAGAAGGAGAAGGAGGAGGAACTGCACCCCGCCGGTCCCGCTGCACTCGCCGCCCCTCTCTCGGCGCAGCGGCGGAGGGACTCTCAGAGCCGGGTCGGACGGGGAGGGCGCCCGCGGGACAGGTAGGTACGGACCATCTAGTCCCGTCCCACCCAATCCTGTCGCATCCCACCCCGTCCCGTCGCTCCACTCTCCTCAGGTTCGGCGCCGGGATGCCGAGGTGTCGGAGTTCCGCGGTGCCTCGATGCCGCTGAGGAGCTCGGCGGCACCCTCGTTGGGGCGGCGGCAGAGGCGGCATCGCTCGCGGAGCGGAGCGGGACGGGACAGGGCGGAGGTTTTTCCCTGGGCAAAGGTGGCCTCGGGGTAGCGGTGCGATGCCGGCACCCTCGTCCTGTAACCCGGTACCTCCGCCTTTGCAGAGCAGCCGGACGCCCGCTTGTTTCTCTCAGCGTTGAGGCTGGTGGGCGAGCTGGCTTCGGGCAGGCTCATCCCGCTCTCCCTAGACCGCATCTCCTCTGTCTCCCTGGACTAGTCAGTTCAGGCTTTCCCGTATTGCTGCAGAAAGATCTTTTTTTAAAGGTTGCCGTTCGTTTTCATGGAAAGTTTTTGACAGTCCTAAATAGAGGCTGGATCGAGCAGATACTGATACAGAGGGATGTTTGTATATGTATGTAAATAAGCGTGACTTGCAAGTGAAAATGCACATCTGTTACATAATTTGACTTTGTTCCAGCGTTATGTCCTTCAGCAGAAGCTGCCTAGAGAAATTCTCAGTTGTATGGTATCCTGTACTGATTTTCTTTTGGCGACAGTTACAGTAGTGTAAATATTTCCTATTTTGTGTTCCAGCCAAGAAGTAGGCTTGATCTGGAAACGTAGGCAGAAATCAATTAGGAAAAATAGGCAGCTGCTTTTCCTAGAATGAGCTAGTAATGCAGGCTTTTTGGTAATCTTACGAATTACCTAAAGTTGCTGCCAGTCATTGAGAAATCAAATGTAGTCCAAGTAGACGTGTTTTTCACAGAATCACGTACAGCTCTGAAGTTTTTCTCAAGTACCAACTTTTGGTTATAGAGAGAGTTTAAAACCTCAGTTTAGACCAGTGCTGTCAGTACTGAAGATGTTCCATGGCATACTTCCTCAGGTTTGTAACTGAGCTTTGGCAGCAACAGTTTCGAAAGCAGATGAACATAGTGACTCTATTTAGGAAAAATGGTTTTATCCAGCAACTTGAAAGAAAAAGAAAAGCTAAGTCTGGAGAGTTTCCCAGCAGATAAGCTACAGAACTACGGTGAAAAGCCTTAGATGCCTTGACTGAGCAGCATGTCTGATGTGAGACTGAAACTGAAAGCTGGCTTCAGTTTCCTTGTCAAAACCCTTAAATGCCATTTGTGCCCCAAAACACAAAACCATGAGGAAGGCATATGTAATTAGGTATGTGCGTTTCTCTTGAAGTGGAGGGGGCATCCAACTGTTTGAAATGGAGACAGAATTTAGGAAAATAACAGTTTTGTGGCCAAATTATGTTTATCAATTGCTACTAAGTGGCTCTGCAAATTAAGCTGTATTAGGATGCCTACTTTTGTTTCCAATCTCAAGACAGAAAGGTCAGCCAGGCTGGTGTGCTGCAGGTTTTTAGTAAGCTGGACAAATAACGTAATTTAGGCTCACATTTCTACTTGTTTGCTCATGCAAGTCATCCCCTGCATAGCATCAAAATGTGGGACCTTATCTAGTAAAATTAATTCAATTCTTCTTACACAGACAATTGTAATCACCACATGGCCTTGTCAGGCAATCAGAGTTAAATGGTATCACTCACACAAGAGGTGGATCAATTGCATCATGTTAGTATTTATATGCTGTGGAGAAGACATGGCTTTGTGTTTGGCTTCTGAAGATGATGCAGTTTTAAGTCTGAAGTGTTAAAAGTCTCTGCTAGAAGATGAACCATTCACAGGATTGGCAGTGAATTTTCTGCATCTCAGCAACTGCAATCCTTATCTTGCAAAAATATTCTCAACTGCTGGCTGTTCAGTGGGCAGTGTGGAGTAAGCTGGTGGTATCTATTTAATTTCCTTGGAAATCGTATATTAGAGTTCCCTTATTTCGAATACCAGGTGGTGAAAAGGTCTGCAGTCTGCCCTGTTCTCCAGGACCAGGGCTCCGTGTGCCTGTTTCAACTCTCCATTGAGCTCCCCAGTAGGAAGAAACTGTATTTCCTTTGCCTCAATAACATGATGCTGTCGCCCTTCATGTACTCTAAATTTTACCATTTAGCTGCTCTAGCTAAAACATGCATAGCTAATGCCAACAAAATGCATATGGAGATGTGGGGTTGTATCCTCACAGGTGGACCTATCCAGAGGTTAACAGTGTTAAATGAGCTGTTCCTGCCCTGCAGGTGAACAGGAGATTTTGACCTCATCCTTTGGTGATTCTCATAACCTCATTTTCCATGAAAGGATGTATTCTGCTGTTTGGGGGCATACACCTAGGGAGGCAAATGCAGTTTAAGAAAAGCAGTTAACTCATCTATGCAAAGAACACAGGAACTGTGGATTAACATCCTTAAGTTTGATTAACATCTAACAGAATTTGGAGTGGGCTTTTGGCTGCAGCTGGTAAGGATCCCTTGAATTTGTATTCAGATTAGTTGGCAGGAGATTTGTAATGTTTCTCTATATATCTTTTTCTTTTCCAGGTATTTTCACTTCTTCTCATTGGGGGAAGTAAATGGCTTTTGAGGAAGAAAAACAAACAGATTCTTTGCATATGTACTGCAATCTTAGTCAAAACAAAGATATGTTGATTATTCTGTAGAGAATACTGTAACTTGGATGTGATCCAGTGTATCAATTTTTTAAATACAACACAGTGTAGAGCAGTAAAAATCCATTGTAAGCCTTTCTTTGGCAGTATGTGTAGTGAAATTACAGTCAAAGTTCTTACATCCTTATTCCCATTAAGTGGTGTCATTGTTGATGATTGATGCCAGTGGCACCTGATTTCACTGTAAAGTAATGTTACCAACTCACTATCAGCAATGGAACTTGACCCTGATTTTTAATATCAAGAGATGCATTTGACAGTAGTTGGTACTCGTATTCTGCTTTAAAGATTTGAAACTTTAGAATCAGCTTGAGTATAACTGCATTATTCTTTAATCTGTGTGGAGAATCTGTGTCTTGATATTCCAGATGTTTTTTCTTACAAAAACGGCATGTATCATCTAAAGCCATCTGTCAGAAAACCAGGAGGAGTATTCTGGGAAGGGATTTGCTTTACTAGAATAGCGTTATTGATTGTGTCAGTGTTCTTGTTAATTAACCTATTCAAACTGTCTGGTCTTTAATTGATGTTTTGCTTGTGTAAGGATTTGTAGTTCATGCCTTTGGATGTACACATTAGGTTTATATTAAAATGTAGACAGCTAGCTCTTCATCTCTGTTTTCTCTTGTTTGTATCTAATTGCCAGGGAAATCAGCCAATAGTTATCAATGAGGTGCTAATTCTGACCTCTTTTGATGTGCAAGACAGTGAAAGAATATAGATTAGGAAGCAAAAAATGTAATTTTACCTTTGACATTGACTTACTGTGTGACCTTGTGACCTTAGGGAAGAAATTTAATTTTTTTTCTATTCCTGTACGAGAGCACTCTTCTAAGCCTACAAAATGATTTTTGTTGAACACTCAAAGATGCAAGTTAACTCCTGCAAAGAAACTTGAATATAAAGACTTAATATTAATGTGCCATGTTTAAAATAGAAACACTAGCACTGACAACTGTGGGTTGTATGGCTTTAGTGTCCCACCACTCCAAGCATAGGAGCTGTACACCAGCACTAAACAATAGCAAAAATAATCTTGCCTTTTACAATCTAAAATTTAAAACAAAACCAACAAGGAAGGACAATGAACTAGTCAAAGCAGCTGTCAAGCACAGTCATTCATCAAAAATTATGGAAATTAAAATACTTAAAGGGATTAATAATAGGTTTTTTTTCAGGGGACAGTCTTCAAATAGGAAGCGGTATAGAACTGCTTCTCTGAAACACCAATGTGTTACCAGTGAGGGCTGGTACCATGTCAACATCTTGATAAGTTCAAGAAATGCTGAGTGTGGGAAGAGACCATGACAGGCAAGGGGGAAGTCATGGCTTTAGACTAGCAGGTGGATTCGTCAGGCTGGACATCGGTTTTGTGGTCCAAGTAAAGTTGTGCAGGCATAAGCCCTGGCCCAGTCTGGTGGTGTCTGTCACAGGTGGTGCTGGTCTGGAAGGTTGTGCTCAAAACTGGTACAGGATGTAAAGAAGGATGGTTGGTCAGGACTACTCAAGAAAGACAGATGATCAGGACAGTAATAATGGGTGTTTTGGGCAACTGGTGCATCTGTGAGTAATAGCAGGGTGGAATACTAAACCAGAGAAGTTATGTTACTTTGATGGACTGCAGTTGGATTTTCTCTTGAAAAATGAACAGGAAACAAAACAAGAAGCAAGCTGGTAGTTATTCCATGCATAAACCCATTTCTTTTGGAAAAAAGCCATTGCTTTGTAAAGTGTTGTGTACATTGCAAGCATTATTCTATGAGACCTTGCCACATAGTGCTTATGTCCTTCAAGGGTGGATCCTTTAAGCTCTCTTCAAAGTGAGTAGTGCTGTGTTCCATAAGTAACAGTACAAGAAAAATACATGCAACAGAAAATGGTTCAGAGAGACAGTAAGGGTGGGAGGATGTTGTTCTTAATGTATTTTGATCTTAGTTCTGTGATAATATTTTTCACTAATGAAAACAAAGACATATGTGCAGGTTCTTGAATTCAGCATGTACACAGAATCTTTTGAAATTTCTCCTATATAGAAATATTGTTTTATTACTTTTCAGGACTTTTTTTGGGTACCGGATAAATTGAAAGGATTGACGTAGCGAATAATAATATTGCTCCCTGGTAAGTTGCTCATCTTTATCTTATGGAGGTGTTTTGACTTTTGTCTTGCTGACAGTTTTCTGAAGTACAGACTTGGGATTTCTTTCTATTCTCAACTGCTACTTGGAACAAAATACTCTGCTATCATAGGGCTCAGGGAAAGTGGTGAGGAGATCCTCACCCATGGTTCACAGTGGATGTAGCAGTGCCTGTACTCTGCAGTCATGCCAAAGCTTTGTAGTGGTGCCAGCCTGGGGTCTGAAGCTGCCTGAGAGCTCCCCAGCTCCAGCTCTGCTCATACTCTTGTGAGGAACCAGCCTGTGCTTCAGGAAGGTCTACACTGCAGTCTCATTTTGACATGCAGTTTTGACTGTCATAATTCACATCCAGCTACAGGGTGCATCTCCATTGCATTGTAGACACAGGTGGGAACAGTGAGGTTGTTTGCTGGTGGAACAATAGGGAGGAATTTGTATCTGTGATGCTTTGCTTGTCTTCTCCTAAAATAGGTTTTAGGAGGATCCCACCACCATGGTCGTATCCTTCTGACATCACATACAGCAAAGATGAACTAAATCAAACTTATTTCTACGTTTTCACTACTGTTGGCTTCCTTCAGACCTTTTATACTATGGCAGTCTACTTTTTATTAACCATGTTTCTCAACAGTGGAGTTTGCTGTTGATTCTTTCGTAGTGATTTTGGTGGTGACTATGTTAATGTTGCTTGCCCCTTCATGTGGTCTATAGAGAAATTTCAGAATCAGTCGATTTGTGTGAGAACTTTTGAGTCCTGACTTTCAGGGTTTCGGCACTGCTGAGCTGATGTAACTAAAAAGGAGCGAAAGAGTTTCGATCACAGGGTTCTGCCAAAAAGGGCCCCCAAAGTGAATGTTTTGTGTGAAAGCATGCCTTGCAGTTTAAACCCAGAGTGACAGTGATTGTAATACAACGCTGTTCATGTGACAGCCAGACAAAGAAGCCATTGTGTCTGGCTGGCTAGCATTGGATCTTCCCAAAGCCAACAGTCAGACTAAGCTTGGTTGCCCCGAGAACGTGAATACACTAGAAGCACTCTCATGTTAAAAAAGAAGAAAAAGACCTGTGTGTGTGTGCATGTGCATGTGTGTATGTGTGTGTGCACCAAAGTCTGATTAAGATGTAAATACAAAATGATGTAATTGATGTATGTTTTTGTGGAAGTTGAAAAACTTACATGTAATGCTACACTGAGGACAGATCCGGTGGGAGTAAGACAGAGTATGTCAACAGACCAAGTGGATCTTAAGTTCTTTTGTGCCCGGCTGCAAGATTTCTTTCCACAGTGTGCTTTGGAGCATGTATGGTTGAGTTTTGGTTTCCTCTACAGTGTTTACAAAAATTTGGACTGCCCTGGACTGTCAAGTGTACATGTTATGATCACTGGAACTTAAGCACAAATAATGCTTATGTGTGTTTGTGGGAAGCATTTTTTTTGGTGACTTATAAATCTTCTTCAAAGGGTTCCAGACCACTGGAAAGAATTGGAGCACTTGGTACATGAACAAATGTCCCTGACAACTTGTGAGCTGGGGCAATCTTGGCCCCAGAGGCCACAGACTTGTGTCAGCCATTGTTAATCTACTTAAAAAACAGGATACTGCAGCTGGAGTGGAAAACTCTTCGATGAGAAATGTATTTGTTTAAAAACAACTGTTTCACTTTTGCACTGAGAGCTGGGCCATCTTCTCTAACACAAAGGAGATAGTACCCGATGATGACCAGTCACTGGTGATCTCACCCGACAAAAGTGCTTTGGCCTCATTCCCCATCTACTGCTGTATGTTATTTTTTTTTTCCCCCTTTTTTGTTTCCCTTCCCCTCCCCCCTTTTTTCCTTCTTCCTCTTTCTTTCTTACTCTTCCTCTTCTCTTTTTTTCTCTCTCTTCCTTTTTCTTTTTTCTTATTCTGATCTTATTCTTCTTATTCTGACCTTATTAAGCTAGTGTTTGCTTTTCAATGGCATTCACTCTGAAGCACTTAGCTTACAGGAAGAACATTATTTACAGAGCAATCTTGGCTTGTTTGTTGGTATACTGGCATTGGTATAAAACCAAAGCACTGTGAGTTCAATTTCTTTAATTTTATGTAAGGTTCAGGTCTGCTTTTTTCATTTTGCTCTGTTATGCTTGCTGAATACAGAAGTTAAAAATCTAAAATGATTTCATGTTCTGCAGTTATTTTGTTTATACTGACATTTTTTTCCTACTTTGTTTACACATTCCTAGTGAGTATTTTATTTTAGAGAATCTTTTGAAGTGTAAAGAGGAACAGAAAGCATTTTTTGCAACTGGTGATGGAGTAGTATTAAATAATTTGTATTTTTGTTTATACAGTACTCCGTCATTAGGCTTTTCTTTGAAGGCTTCTTTTATCTATACTTTTGAGTCAAGAAGTATTCTGAAGAGGGTCAGGCTGTATTTTGTGTTTGAGGTAGGAGTGATAAATCAAGAAGCATAGCAAATTGGTGGCTCTATTTAAATACACAATACAAATCCCTGAAGAGCTGATGATTTTGTTACTCTCACCTGCACCGCTGAAGGGTCAAGTTCAGTCCTGCTCCATCCAGTGTGTGCTGAGGGCTGCCTCCAGCAGCCAGCCCTTCCACATAATCACTCCCTGCCACTCCAAAAACATGACTTGGGAGTTGTTGCAAGCTCTGTATGAACTTGGCACTTTTGCTCAGAAATTCCTTTTTATGCCAGGTTGCTGGTGCTTGAGGATCAAAACTGGAAAGCTTAATGGTTTTGTCTGAATTCTGCATGTCAGTAAAAATCCCAGCCAGTTTTGATCTGACACTTGATGGGGTTTTGGTCGTTGCTACTTGTTTCTTTAACCTTAGTATGTTCGAACAGCCTCACTGCCTCTGGCAAAAAAACAGGATGTGCTTGGTTTTGGGAGCACAGTTGGCAGAGTTAGACTCCTGACCAGCTTCTTCCTGCAGTATTTGCCTTACATATTTTAGTAAATCTTAACTAGAAAGAAATCCAAGGGTACAGCCCAGTTGGTGTTAGGAGGCTGAGCTGTTAGCCTAAGACATTCAGTGATCTGTCTCAGATCAGATGAATAAATGCTTGCTGAGGGTACAGCTGGGCCAGACAGGCTGCTTTTTACAAACAGTCCTGAATAAAAGGATTGGTACTTTTTTTTTTAAAACTCTGTTAGACTGCATGGAAGTGAGTATTTTCTCTTGCAAGCTCTATGGAAGTGATGCTTGTGATCTCCGTAGGTGCTGCTATTAATGGATGTTTGTAGGCCACTGAACAGCTTAATGACAGTAGTAGATTTTAATTATCCACATAATTACTTTTTTTTGTATGGGAACCTCTTTGATTATGAAGTTACTATGAATGTTCTAAAAGCACACATCATGTGAAACAGGATGTTGTCATCTCCTGAAGGCAGTGAAACAAACAGCTTCTCCAGATCTGAAATTCCATCTCTTATGTGGCCCTTTTACTTAGAAGGGAAATTATTACTTCCAAATACTAATGTTTGGATTTGTACAAATGAACTCATGTCACAGGTGTGCTTTACTGTTCAGATCATATCTTGCTTTACCATGTTTGTTTTGGGGACCACAAAAGATGTTGATATTTGAGTATATATTTTAAAAACTATGGGTAGGGCTTAATTGCAGAGATGGTGCTATATGATTCCTGCCTTCTAGATGTGGTTTGGTATAGGTGTTGCTATCTCTCATGATGTAAGCTTTTACAGTCCTGTTTGATGTTCTCAGGACCTCCCATACTTTTTGTATTTTCTGATGCATCCAAATTAAGGTATTCAATGACATAAGACCACAAAACATGGGAACTTTCAAACTTGTAAGATTTTGCTTTTTATGGTGCAAGTAGGAGACTTTCAGGAATCTGAAACACCCCTTGAAGAAGGTTCTGTGGGAAGATGGGAAGGAAATTTGTCACCTGTTCAACAAGTCTTAGTTTATATCCTTTCTAGATAATTGTAGCATGTTCAGACTTGTGTCTGTTTATGCCGAGTTTTTTTCAACCCCTAAATGCACCTCCGATTTGCCCATTTGTATCATTGTTCTAGCTGTGATTTTTGTGATGCTACTCGTGTTTTATGAGTTTCTGTGTGCTTCATGGGCAAGCTGATTGTCACGGGTTCAGCAGCAATACCTATGACCCAGGGTGGTTCTTCCATCGGAGACTACATGTCCTCTGCTGCTATTTCACAGACCCTTCTGCCAGACAGAGGCCACATTCCTCAAAGCAGTTAAGGTGAAGCAGTTAAATAGTAAATACTTGCTAACACTGGCTGTATGTTGGTTAGAGAGCACGTAAGAGAGGCAGAGTAAAATGCCTGGGTGCCATTATTCCTGCAGGTTGGTGTTGCTTTCCTGCTAGTAGGAGTTTTTGGTACACAGCAGCTGAGAAGTGTTTCACTGGCTGCAGTACACTGTTATTATTATGATGTAATTATTATTATTATGTAATTTACGTTAGTGGATTCTGATTAACCACATGATTGCTTTTTATGCATAAGAATGTGTGTTAAGGTATGGATTTTTTTTTTTTCCTGCCATGTCAAAGATCCAGGGCACCTGTGAGCAGATGGCTGCTGCTGCTTGCTTTGTGCTTGTGTTGTCTTCCTGGCATGATCCAGAGGAAAAAAAAAGTATGTAACACTCTGCAGGTTCTCAATGTCATGTTTATGAAGAGAGGGGCTCTAAGTGTAGTAGCAATGAAAACACCTCCCTCACTCTGCTGGCTGTTTCTCTTGCCTGTTGAGAAGGAGAAAGGCTGGTGGTCTACGAAGTGTAGCAGCCCTGGTCAAACAAACTGCTTCCCCTGCTGTGTAGGGGACTGAAGTCTTAACCCTTGACGAGGGTATGGGCTTCATGTAACATTGGGTGCTCCAGCTGTAGCCCGCCTGGGATCTGAGGGATGAGCTCTTTCGTTTCCAGTGGGTTGAGGAGGTATGCCCATATGGGGAACCTCTGCACCCTGTACTCAAGTGTTTGACATGGGGACTGCGCCTTCCTCTAGTTTTCATGTTTGGTAGTGGTGTTTCTAAAGAAAATTTCCCAGTTTGCACAGGCTGCTTGACTCTGTTGCTCTGTCATCTCCAAAATCATAGGCTGCCTCTTCACTATCGTCTTTTTTGTCCCAATCTGCACCCTCCCTCCCTTAACACACTCATCTCCTTCCCTCAATTTTCCTTCTGCTTACACACTGAAAACGTGAAAGCAGAAAGCCACTGGGGTTCTTCTTTCTGCCCCATTTGTCAGCCATGCAAGGCCAAGTGCAGGCTCCTCCTGGCGCAGGGGCAGACCCCATGGGCACAGTGCCGGGCAGGGGCATTCATTCACCAGCGGTTCGTGGAACTCGAGGCTCCGCCTGCCCTGTAACGGAGCTTTAGTGCTGCTTTAATCCATGCCACATGCGGGTGACCCTAGCAAACCCTGTGGTAAAACAGAAGCTCTGTTGTGTGTTTGCGGAGCAGTTGCTCCGAAGCTGATGTACAGCTGTGGCCGGACTTGTTTGGAAGTGAAGAGTAACTTGATCTTTTAATCTTTTTTTTTTTCTTTCCTTTTTTTTTCCTCCCCAGACTGATATTGTAAATAACAACTGTTTCTGAAGGGTACCTGTCAGTGGGATTGAAATGCATATTTTAAATTGAGGGGTAGATTTCATGAAGGTTTTAGCTGGGTGCAAAGAACATGCTTGGTTTTCTTCTGAATTATTACAGCTAGTTTCATTTCTTTTAAAGTAAAAGGCATAAGAGAACAGACACGTGTTTTTCCTGCTTGCATTGAGTAAACTAGGAATAACTCAAGTGAGATCAGGGGACTTTCAGAATAACTGAGGTGAGGTGCATGAACATGGATCCCCCTACACATTGCCTGGAGATC
>JASSUY010007681.1:0-10886 GCA_032466535.1 Forpus xanthops
ACTGTCAGCAGCCCACAGGTGCTTATACCCAGATGAAAGTCAGTTTCAACCTGTGAGAGGTGAGATCTTTTCCCGTGGCTTTCTAAAATCTTGTGTGTGTGTTGTTCAGAACTAATTTCCTATTTTTTTTTTCATTTTGTCAAGTTTATGGCATTCTATCAATTTTAAGGGAAGAATAATGAGTTTTTAAGGGAAAAATACAGAAAATGGAAAAATCTCCATTTACATTAAAGGTTGATGCTGTTTGTCGTTTTGGGTTTATTTACTTCATCTCGTGAGAGTTAAAGTCTCAGGCGCTTTCCCTGCATATCTTAACATTTAGCAGTGAAGCCTGTACAAAGGACACCACAAATAACACAGAGCTGTGGAACATCCTTCCTCTAGCAGCAACACTGCAGAGGATGCAAGTGCAAAAGAGGAGAAATAATGCTGCAGCCAGATGGAAAATTTGGGTTTAAGTCTGTTCTGGTAAACTCAAATTGTGGTAACACCTTACAGCAATTTTGGAACTCTTTAAAAGGTGTATTCTCTTTCCCAAGTTTATTATCAATTGGAATTAATTTTATCTGGATTGTAATTGTGTTGTTTTCTGTTTCTTCTTTGTATGCCAGAATGTAATGAAAACAAGAAAAAGACTTGCAAACAGAAAGCTTTTCTTATATTTTGTGTATTAGGTCTTTCATGTATTCTTACACTAGATGGAACAGGCTTTGTTAGAAACATTTCTTACTGATACATTTTTCCTGAGGCTGTTATTCATGCTAACGAATATTGCAAGGTATAGCACTTCACGTTATTTCAGGACTTGATCTCATTCGTGTCTTAAACACATAGAAGCAGTGGGGAAAAAATAATGATTGTTTAGGTTTATCTGTTTACCATGACTATTATTCCTTGTTCATAGAAGATATTCTTTCCAATATTTTGGAAAGTTTATCTTCCATTATACTTCTGCTGATATTTTGCATCACATTTAATGTTAGGAACAGTTTATTGCATTGTGTTGTAGTTTATTTTGGCAAATGACGTTTTAGCACCTTTGTCTAGTGAGAAAACATCACTTGTAAGAGTGATGTGCTTTTAGTAGAGTGTTTGCTATTTACTTGCTGACCCAACATAACTGCCTGCACAGTAATGGCCAGAACAAACTTAGTACTCACAGCTCTTCAATGCCAGTTTAACTTGCAGAACAAACTGGATTCTTGCCAGCTGCTGCTGAAGACAATGCAAAGGGTATATAATTCTGTCTTTTATATAAAGATCTGAATGAATGATCAGATCCATCTGCTTCACTGCTGTCAGTATTGGGAGGGTGGTGCTCCCTTAAGATTGCAGATTTTGGCAGACATTTGCTGTTTTTTCAGTGCCTCTGTGATAATGTCTTCATCTTCTGTCACTAGCACCACATCAAAAGCATAATGTGCCCCTTTTGCTTGTAACTCATTATAGTTAAATAAATTAATCCATATCTTTTCCTTCTGAATTTGATCACAGAAACAATTAAGAGATACACTCTATTAGTAAAATGTAGAATACGGCCTTTTGATAGGAAAGGTAAGTGGTAACATCTGCAGTTAGATACAGTTTTACCTGGTAGTATGGACACTTCAGTAGTTCCAAGACTTGTATTTATGTGTATAATGCTACTTTTTGTGCAATAATAACTTCAATGGCTGTGATTTTTTGTGACACTAAAGTTATTTTTTTCTGCAGTAGCCTTCATTAAACCTTACATAATGAACTTGGGACAGCGATGTAATAAATACTGAAATAAGTAAAATGTTCCAATGACTTCTGTTTTCTTAGGCTCTGGTCTCAATGATGGGCAATGGCATGAAGTCCGATTCCTAGCTAAGGAAAATTTTGCTGTCCTCACCATTGATGGCGATGAAGCTTCAGCTGTTCGAACAAACAGCCCTCTACAAGTTAAGACTGGAGAGAAATACTTCTTTGGAGGTAAAAAAAAAAAAAAAAAAAAATCAACAAATATCTGCTTAAAATGCTATTTCTTCTAATCTACATAATAGATGAAATGCAGCCCAGGATATAATTGATTCATGCAGATCTTAATGCAAACGGTAACGTAGTCTTCTTGCTCTTCTATGTTAGGCCATCAAAACTCTTTGGATTTTTTTTTAAAACATTTATTTAATAATTCTGTATTAAAAAGACTTTTGCATGTCAGAATTATTTTGTCATATGTCACTGTCCTATAGGAGAAGGTTGGTGAGGGTTTTTAAACTCAAACATGTTACTTTTCATACTGCTAACTTTTTTTTACAGAACATCTAATTCAGCAGTGAGCTGAAGTCTCTGTTCAAGCAGAATTCTCAGCAAGCTCAAATGCTAAGATCAAAAAAAGTTGCCAGTTGTACTTTTGAAGCATCCCACATGCGTGAGGTTGCACATGAAAGCTTCAGGCAGAGAACATAAATTTTGAAAGTAGAATTCATCAGTGTTTCAAACTGATCTTTTTCCTTTTTCACCCAAACTAAAAAGTTACATGTCTAATCAAAATAAAGTACAAATGTGATACTAGATGTAGTCATAACATTACCCAAGTGATAGAAAAGTTGGTGGCATATAAAGTACCATAAGTAGAAAGGGAAAAATATCCTTACAAGGTTATTCTCATTTCATAATTACCAAATTAAAGTTGATCTGTCAGAAGAGGTAAACTTCCTGTTCCTGCAAGAGATCTTTTCTATGGCCTTAATTCAGCTAATAACCTGAATAGGCGCTTTTTTTTTATCATATTCCCTCAAATAAGAGTTCTAGCATGGCCATCAAAAAGCCCAAAAATTATTTTATTGTCAAAACATAGTACCTTCAATTTGTCAGAACAGTCTGAAACATTAAAAGAAGTTATTAAGCACACATAGGAGAAAATGAAAGAAATGTCATATGCAATGCATCCAGTGTTAAATTCTGTTAACTTTCATAGGTGGAATCCCCAGGCTAGTATTGTATTTCTGGAGAAAGATTGATTGATTTCTGCTGAAATGTCTTTTACCTCTGACTCTGCTTGTGAGGGATAGATTGTCCAGTTTCTCCAGAGAGTTTTTGTACCTTTTTAGTCAAAATCTGGATTGATCTGTTGTCTTTTCAGTAGGATTCTGAAATTTGCTTTACTTGTAATTTTTTGACCTGTACTTTATAATTTATCATCCTTCCATTGAAAAAAGTGTGTATGTGGATATTGTTCTAGTGGGATATGAAAGTCAATCATGAAGTCCCTGAAGTGTCATTCAAACATCTGTTCACTTTAAATACATGGCCCTGTTGTATAAGCTATAGATTTTTTTTTGTTTTCCGTATTATCTTTTTGTAATCAGAAAGGTCTTCTAGAGATGGATCAGAAATATTAGTGTCCTAACCTTCACCTGTCCCAATCACTTTCATTTCACAATAAGAATTCTGCATTTGCAGCACTGCAGTTTTTCATTTTTAATGTCTTAAGTTGTTAATCTGAAGAAGCTTTATTTCTGACTTTGATCTGAGGAATCCATTTATTTTAGTAAGCTCCCACATGAATATTGCTATATATACATTTGTTAATTATTTTGCTATATGTATCTGTTAATTACAGATTAGGTGCAACTTAATGCCAGTCTTTTGAGTCCATTTTAGAAACCTAATCTTTATATTCATGATCTGCATCTTACAAGGCAAAGTTTTTTTTTGTTTTATTCCTCTACACTTATATGTTCCTTATTTTTCTTTATGATCACTTGCAGTTATAGCAGTTAATAAGTAATACTTGCAAGAAGAGGTTGTAGAAGTGGAAATAGTGGGGAACTTCAGATGTTTGCACCACTTGTTAATTGTGAAAGAAGTTTTCATTAGTTTCTTCAGAAATGATAAAATGAGAAAATGTTAAATATTTTTAGTCTACAGATATGCCCAATTGGTTAGGAAAGAGACAACTGCCTCTTGAATTCAGAAGGTAGGATGGTTTTTTTGCACACTGCAAAATGGCTAACAATTATCATTCTTTAATGATGATAATTTTTCAGTGTGAAAAGGAATCCAGTAGATTTCTTTGCTAGAGATCTGAATAAAAGAGTTACAGGTATATTGATGATTAAACCTTTATTAAAATCTGAACATATATATCACAGAGGCAGAAGTTAAATTATCAGGTTTAAAGATACGATATTCATCCCTTCCCAGTACTATATTTCTTGATTTTAAAAGTACTGAGAAAGCTAAGTCCATTGAATTTGTGTTCAGAGAGATTGTACAGCATTTCTAGAAGGCTCTGAAAACTCGTCTGGTTTAGATTTTTCTATTTCATCCTTGAAACAGATACCATATGTATGTATGTGTTTTGCTCTCCAAACTGTCCCTTTCCCTGATTTCACAATAAGTCTGTGTCTGTATTCTGGTCTGCTGGTGTCATTGTAGTAAACGTATACTATAGGCAGTGGTGTTGTCTGTACTGAAGAAAAGATTTAAAGGTTGCTCTTTGCACTGCAGTAATAATACTTCCTCAAAAATATATTGGAGATTTTAAAGAATAATTACAATAAAATGAGCACTGCCTCAAAGGAGTAAGGCAGACGCAAGAAAGACCCTTTTGTGTAAAAATAACACATATTGAGTGTGAATTCCCTAGACTCTGTCTATTTTTGAGAGTAATGATCATTTTTGTATATTATTGTCCTAACTTTGTTGCACTGGTGGTATCCCATAATATTAGGTTTATAATAAAATAGCCAATCTATCAAAATTGGGAATGGATTGAGTGGGCAAAGAGAACAGTACTATGCCAGATGTAATGATAAAGCATTCCAGACAAATCACAAATATTAAGCTTTTATAGGGGTAGGTTTGGAGTGACGCCTGAAAAAGTCCTTAATTGTACTCACAGAATTTTGATTAGAACTTGATTATGTCTCAGTCCAGTACAAGTACAGAAATAACAGGGAGAATGCAGGGACATGGGATGGTTGTACATTTTTTCTTGGCATTAGGAATGTTGGCTCAGGCAGGAAGCAGCCTGGGAGTCAGACTGGTCCTTCCCCTTGTGCGTGCAAGAGTGTACAGTAGGCAGTTGGAATACTGTGGAAACACTGAAGGCATTAACATAGAAATAGCTCATTTGGACATGGAGTGATGTACTGGGCCTGTCTCGTCAACCTCCCTGTCTGGTAGCAGCCCTGTTATAGAAGCCAGACCTGATAGACACTCTGTATTTCCCTCAGAATGAGTTCCTGTTGAATAGAAATGCTTGTCCACCAAGCTTAATTGACCGCCAAACTCAGATTTTTACAACATGTACAGCAATATTTGGGTAGAATAGATGTGGAAATCAGAATGTTTTGTGACTTCTACCCATAGAACTAATATTCTAGATTTGAAAAATTGTAAAAGTAAATTGCAAGAGTATACTTCGTATTTCTCAGAGAATAAATCATGTTCATTAATTTAGTCTTTGAGTTTTTTTTGTTTGTTTTGGGTTTTCTGGTTTGTTTTTTTTAACACTTTTTGCGCCTCTCCTGTGCTGTGTCTGACTGCTAAGATCCCCCCAAGGGACAGACAGCAGTGATGTTTTATTCAAGCATAAGAGTTAGGGGAAGCTCTGTTAAGATGAGTCATTTCTGTAGATTCTGTGAATGTGTGCTGCTGGTATATGTGGGAGGGTGGCTGCTAATTGCCTATTACCCTTCAGTATAAGTATTCCTCTCTCCGCAGTGGTTTTATTTGCCTTCTCTTTCTTGTATTGAATTTGTTTCTTTTTGGAAAAGGAAGTTCACTTCTTTCTACTAAGCTCTAGAGAATGTTTCTTTGTTGTTTCCAATTATCTGCATAAAACAAAAAAAAGCTTCTGCTTCTGCAGAGAAAGTGAATCACAGAGTGAAAATGAGTCCATTAACCTCATTTGCACTGTTGGAGATAAATGGCTGTTGGGAGGTGTCTTCAGCTTGCACCGAACCACCTAATAGTTGCCAAGTGCCCAGAGGAAATATTTGATTAGAGACATAATTTTTACTTGTTTCTATTTTACTGCATTTTTTAATTGTATTACTTTCCATCTCCTTTTCACTGGCTTAAGGATTTGTTTTTAGTATGAGTGATAAATCTTCATTGAGAACAAAGGTATGCAGCGTGCATCTCAGTCCACTGTGTGTGCTTTTTCTGACAAGCAAAGATGAATAAACTATGCAGTAAGTTTCCTTTGGGATACCAGTTTGTGGCGTATAGAAAGTCCTTCTGTTCTGTATGCCTGTACAAAGCACACTCTATCTTGAGTCTTGTTCTTGGAGTAGAATTCATTTGTTTCTCAAAGTTGTGTTAGTCTAAAATACCACAGAATTAGAAGTGCTAGAAGAAGGAGGGAAGTCAAGTGAAAAAGAAAAAAAATACATGCCATCTATAATCAAATCCTTTGTGTGGCATGCATACATTTTCAATCAATTTCAATCTATTGTTATCTTTGGGTGATTAACAGCTGTTACAGTCATGGTCAGACTTCCAAGATGGTGTCACCAAGACTTCAAAAGCACTCAGACTATCATAATCATAAATATCAAATGGAAAGGGGGTACAGGATTGTTTTTTTGTTGTTTGTTTTTTTTTTTGTTGGTTTTTTTTTTTTTTTTTGTTTTTTTTTTTTTTTATATAGCTCAACTTCAGATGTATTCAGCAGAACCAAAGTAGAATTGTTGAATGTTATATAACAAATGAACAGGCCCAAATCAATGTCAGTTCAGGTTATCTGTTTCTGATACAGGAAGCTGAAGTCCCTGTTGACATCATTTTCTCTTGAGGCTGCAGCTTCTGACATCTTGATGTGGGAGAATGATGTTGGGTTGTATTTGCTTTAGTACAGATTGGTCAGACTTTTGATATGTCAGGGTTTCAGTTTTGGTGGCCACTTATTTCTCTTGCATATATGACTGTGAGACAAGGCAGTTGAATTTGCATTTCTTGTGGAAAGGATGATCATAGCTATGAGGAAAGCACAAAGCAGATTCAAAGTAACTGAGAGTATAGTGTAATTTTGTCTATCTTCAGCATTTATCTTCAGGAATTTTCTCAGGTCAGTCCTACAAAATGATGACAGGAGAAAGAAATGAAAGAATTGGTGCACACAGAAAGGTGATACTTTGTGCAAGCAAATAAAAGATCAAATGCATGATAATGTGAGTTTAGGAATTGCTGTATGGGAGCTGGAATAACTTCAGCTTTTGAGCAATTGCCTATTAGAGATGAGAAATGCCTGCTCACTGAAAAATGGATGAAGTTCTGAAATGTGCTCTCCTTGTTATACAGCATAAATCTCTCACTAAACTGAAGATGTTAGCACAGAGCATATATCTAGATGTTTCTAAAAAAATAAACTGAATCTCTTTTCCTTTATTTTCTCGCAAGCACTAAAACAAATTTCTGTGTGCAGCAGATAAGACAACATCAGATTTTTCAATGTATCTCTAACTGAGACGTAAGAAATAACAAAGAATGAGGAAGACTCGTATCATAGAGAGTGAATCTACATGGACATGGGAAGGAGTAAACTGACCTAGTGGAACTCTGTTGTCTCTAATTCTGTGTGTATGTATTTTCCTTTTTCACTAAATACAGTAGTTATTCTTATCTGAGTCTCAGTCAGAAGCAAATTGTATCAAGTCTCCAAGTATTACAGAAAATTCAATTGAAAATGGAGGAGATTCACTGTGTAGTATAGATCTTGACTCAAGGAAGGCCTTATAAAAATTAGTAACATTTCCAAAAGAAAAACTTTGGATAAAGAAATACTTGCTGAAGACCCAGAAGAGAGCTATTACAGATGCACTCAAAAGTGACTATACCTATATCCTATATGTCCCTCTTGCTGATGTTTTAGTAGGTCAAGCAACAAGGTCTTTGTTACCAGTAGCTGAAAAAACTACCTACAGGAGAGGAAGGGAAGGTTTTTCATCAAGCAGTGAATGTTGGGAGGAATATTAACCAATACTAATCACTAGACAGTACTAATTGGCACTGTATGGTTTTAGAACACTACAAATAATGTAGTCAGTTGATTGATGGCATTAAGAATAACAAATGGGTCTGTGTAAGTGAATTGCATTGTGAAAAATGAAAACATATGCTTTCCCAGTGTGTGAAAATAATCATACTTGTAAGTAGTAGAGAATACTAATTAATATGTATGAATAGCACTTCTGCCAACTTAACCTGCTTTTCAAGGGTATCCTGGCTTTGCTTCTACTTTTATGAATATGGTTTTTGCCTACAGCCACAATTCAACACACCTAAGGAGGAGGAGGGAGAGAAAAGGTAAATTTTTGGTGCCATCAATAGGTTATATTGCTTTCAGAGGCTTTGTTTTTTTGTTTGGGGGATTGATTTACTGTGCTTCACAAAGGATTTTCCATAGGTATTAAAGTATCTCTGGCTTTCTTCTTTAAATTACTAGACCGTACCTCAGCTTCTCCTTTTTCTCCCACACTCTCTATATGTGAGACAAACTTTCAATTGCATTTCAATGTTTTAAGTATGTAAAAGAACAAGTATTAATATTGTAAACAAGCAGATGCTTACCTGCCATTGATTCTGGTGGTAGTCACATAGCATGTTTCAGAAAGTCTGCCTATCTGTAAACATCATTAACATTGGAAATGTGATTTAATAAGTCATTAATGTGTATCAGGAGGAAGAAAAAACAAACAGAATAACCCTTAAATTACCTTGTTAATGTCAAAATATGTTTACTTTATGTTTTATTTGGGGTGGTCCAAGTTTTGGTAGCATAGTACTGAATATTTAAAATTGCTTATCTGTTTTAGGAGGGAAACTGGCAAACTGCTAGACCATTTGGGGTTGTTAAGTCCTGTCAAAGACACTGTCATTACTTACTTCCTGGATGGCCACAGTACCTTTTATTTTACCTTTTCTTATTTTCCTGAAAGCAGTCTGTGTCTTTCCCATCCCTGGCTGTGTTCAGGGGCAAGTTGGATGGTACCTTGGGCAGTCTGATCTAGTGGAAGGTGCATGTGTGTACCGATGACAGGGGCTTGGAACTAGGTGATCTTTAATGTCCCTTCCAACCCAAACTATTCTGTGATTCTAGGAATTTTTCTGTCTTGGACAATTAGCATAAACATTTAGTGTTGAACTGTTAAAAAATCCTATGTTTATGAAAGAAGGGAAGAAATAGGATGCTTTTGGGGGATCAAGCTTATATTGTCAACTGGAGAAAAGTGAAAGTAGATTTGTTGTTATAGTAGTAAAAACCACTCAGCTTCTTTGAGTTCATCACCCATGATGTGAAGTATATGCTAACTTGAGTGATCCCAAGAAGTGATTTTACAGACATTCTGCTTCTGGACTGAGACCTGCATGCTTATCACCTTGATCTTGTCCAGCAAACCAAATGAGACTGGACATTGTATCATTTGTGTAGTATGTAGTTCATGTAGTAAAAATAACAGTCATTTGTGTAGTAATACATAATGACTGAAAATCCTTCAGTAAACAAACTTATCAATAGGAGCAAGCCAGATAGTGATGTAGAACAGAGGTGTGTAGGATGGTTTTGTGTTTGTGTAAGAAGAATTTTGCTTTAATCTATAATGACAAAAGTATTCTCTAGATAGCATGAAGGATATATCCTTGTGAATCTTCTTCCAAGTAGATGAGTACTCTAAAAGAAGCTACCTTTAATGACACTTGACAGTGCTTCATCTCCTCCATGCACTTGCTTAATTTTCATCATTTTTACTGACCAGGTTTCCCAACAGACTCTCTGTTACTTGCTTGTTGTTTTTTTAATCATCATTTATTCCTTTAATTTGATATAAAATTTTTGATTCAGTAAGTTGGAAGCTTTCTGTTGAACATTAAAATAGAAACAAGAGTGGGAGGGAAAGTTTGCTATCTTCTGTTGTTTGAATGTCTTAAAGATCATAGCATGCGTAAACAGTGCTTATGCTGTGATTCACAGTTATTCTGTAGATATATTATGAAGAAGTTGAGAGAGCACAAGAGATGGAATGCTGCATAGCTTGATGCGTGTTGAAGAAAGGTCACCAAGGAATTACACAACTGCAATAATAAATGAATCTTAAATCTTTTTTGAGAATGGTGGAGCTCTTTTTGTCAGTTATATATTCCTATTTCACTTTTAAACAAACTTTATTATGTTTATGATCTCAAATTAAAATAGGACAAGTCTTAAAAAAATGCAGTGAGTGATCTTTTCAGGGATCCTACAAATATTAGCACAAGATTGTAATCTATCTCATTCTAGTGCCCAGAAATGTAGAAGTATCACAGCATCACATCCACCTATCATTTGCTAAGTGGCATTCTCACTTGGGTCATGGCTGTATTTTGCTGTATAAAAGCAGCGATTCATGTTTCTGCCTTTGAAATGTGAAATAAACTACTGGGGTGGGTCTACAAAATGACATAACCGTGTGCACGTACACATACGCATGTTAACAATATGTTCAACAGAACTAGTTAATTTTATAAAGAAGCCTAAACACTTTCTCCAAGTAATTAATTGTTTTTAGTGCTCAAATGAAGGTGCAAAGTCCACAGTTGGTGCAGTCTGCCTATAGAAGCAATTCCTGAATGTCATACAGGCATGTGAAATCTGAAGTTCTTTTTGTTGCTGTCTGTTTCATGCTTGCACCTGTGATAGGCAAATACTTACATTAGAACTAGATTATGCCCTATGTGAAGTCTTTGCAGCTTCACATTGAAGCTTTTCAGATATATTCAGGCACCATAGCTGAGATCTGTCCCCAGAAAATTGACTTGGTTTGCATACATACTTTATATAATCAGTATGAAGAAAGGATGAGAAAGTTGGGGCTGTTGAGCCTGGAGAAGAGAAGGCTGCGTGGAGACCTCATAGCAGCCTTCCAATATCT